>JAVJIF010008247.1:0-155274 GCA_038442645.1 Agave tequilana
CGGGTCACATAAATCAACAATCGGTTGAAATTGGGTCAATTGTTATGCAAAATGCAGATTTTATACCTTTTATGGGCATAGTAATTAAACTAATTAGAGATATAAATACACCTTATTTTATCTTGAAATAACCATAAAGGTTTATGTATGTAAATGACTAAATACATACATATATGTGTGTATGTGCGCGCGCGCGTGTACATCCAACGTAATATAACTTACTAAATTTTCCCATATATGCAAATTGCTCTATGTAATAAAAATCTTGCCATATAATCCAACATAATAATAAAAATCTTGTCATAGGTGGAAATGGCTAAAATAAATTTGGAAGTATTGAGAAGTATGAGAGGTGTAGGGTGGAGATGGAATATGGGAGTTTAGTGAGTGGCTTGATCCAATAGTAATTGGATTAGGTTTAAAAGAGGGAAGAATGAGAAAATCTCATTTTTATGCATACTTTCCCGTTCTCTTCTCTTCCTCTCTCCACAGCTCCCTTCCCCCACTGATCAGGGGAAAACTGCGCCAAAATTTGATCGGGAAACCGCGCACAAAAAGTGTATGTTTTAAAATTAATATTTAAAGTGTGTGCTTTGGCTTCCTCGATACTTCCGTTATAGCATAGAGGGTAAAACGAGTCGAATCCACAAGGACGAGAGGTGATAGAAGCTTACACTATGGGGCCGTTTGTTTCGCGTAAAACTCCGTAATTCGTAAATGACTTACTACCCAGTTACAACTACAGCGTTTGTTTGGACCGTAATTCGTAAAAGACTTACGTAACTCAACTAACACTCACTTGCAACCCAGTTACCACTCACTTACAGCCCAGTTACAGTTAATTTTGTGGTCATACAAATTTGTATTATTTTTTTATATTAATATTAAAATTTTTTAATATTTAACTTTTTTAATATTTATTTGCAGTATTAAAACTTTTAAAATCACCAAATAGTTAATTTGTGGTCAACTTTTTCACTTACGACTTATACATTACGACAACCAAACACCGTAAAGTACAATACACTTTCCCACTTTACAATTTTATTACCACCAACCAAACACCGTAAAATTTACATACATGTAACTCATTTACAATTGTAAAAGACTTTACCAATTACAACTACGAATTACGGCCAGTTACGACAACCAAACAGACCCTATATGTTCACGTGTATGTTAACGATTCTTCAAAGTTTTAAAGAATGAAAAAAAAGAAAATAAAGAATAAAAGAAGTACGGTGAAATACGAAGAAGTGGGAAACATAGAAAAGAGTGGTATTTGTGGTTTTTAAGATTTCTAAAATAAAGTGAAAAAGAAAGAAAACTCACGGCTACTAACTACTAACGACTCCACCAACATGCTAACCTCTTAGTGGTTAATCGCCTCACATGTATCATTGGCCATCACTAGTCCTTGGTTCAAGAGCTTTACAAAGCATGACCCATATGTAACTCATCACATCCAAACTCAACAAAACAAGTTCAAACTACATTTAAACCATCAAAACTAAAAGTAAGCATGGAGTAAAGTAATGTTAGCTTGTTAGAGAGTTAGGAAGTTAGAGTGTTAGATCCATCATCATGATCCATCAATGGCTCTTACAAGAGTAAGCCCAAGTAGAGGCTATTAGATTCATGTGGATTATCAAATAAGAAGTTAGACTAGTTGGTGGTTAGTAGTTAGTTGCCATGAGAGAAAAATTAGCTACATATGTAAAAGAGATTAGAGAGAAGAAAACAAAGATAAGGTAAGAGAGCACCTTTCATAGATTGTCACCTTCTATTACAAGCACTCTTGCTTCCCCACATGTACCACTCTCTCTCCCTATTACAAGATCTACAAGAAATAAAAAATACAAGAGAGGAAGAAGAAGAAAAACTAAACTACACACCCTAAACTACAAATTGAAAATGAAAACTACCCTAAAACATTGTATATCACTTGCTCTGGAACCCCAAGGGGTATTTATAAGCACCCGGAAAGGGGGCCAGGGGGACAACCCCTAGCCCAAAGCCAGGGCCTAGCCGCGGCCAGCCCTTCTAGGCCACGGAAACGCGGCCTACCTAGGGAAGCGCACGCGGCGCTTTGAGTCGCGCGCTGTTCTGTCTGTCCCCTGTCAGCTTCTGCTCCCGGTTTCTAATTTTGGGCCCCTGGTTTTGACGAATCAACTCTTCTACTCAATGGCTATGATATAGGCTTTTAATCGCCAATTAAATAGTGATTTAGGGTCTTCTTCTTCACTGCACACCATGGACCTAAAATCAAGCAAGCAAATCTTTATTAGCAGAATTTTATACGAAATAAATATGCAGATGTGATAAAAATTATGCAAATTTAGAGACTAATCACACTCCCACACTTATCTTTTGCTCGTCCTGAGCAAAACAAAAATAAGAAAATTATTACACCACTTTCGCAGGTGACGCGATTGCACTGAGCATGTGCAACAAGCCGTTAAACCTCTAGGTTTCCCCTAGAGGAGGAGTTTTGTCTCCTGAGGGTTTTTTAGCAGATTACACCCACAAAATTCATAAAGAAAGAAATCTAATGTTAGTATTTTTGAAAACGCATTTTAAAAATAGAGAAAAGTGTTGAAGTATGTTTGCAAAAATATAAGTGATCCAAGGTCAGCGGTTAACCAGAAATTGTTCTTTCTTAAACTAAGTCAAAATGCAAAAAAAATATTGTTATAAATTAAATGTAAGAATTTAAATTGAATTGATTCTTTGACCTTTCTTAAAACTCTTAGAAAAATATGCACTTTGTGGACTGTGAAGATTTTTGGGATATTGACTCAAACTTTCATGCCATTTATTTATATTATTATATATATTATTTTTTTCTTTTTCTTCCCTTAGTTTTCTTATGCTTTTTTATTTATCCGGGTAGTGAGCCTTTAGCCGACGACTCCCAAACCAGATGGTCTTAGCGCACTAGATGAGAAAACATCCCCAGACTTAAGGACTCAAGAAAACAAGGCCACAAAATTAAAGGGATTATTTTATTTTTTGTCCACCGTTTTAGGTGTGAATAATCATGCTTCCTGAGGCATAATTACCCAACTGCAATAAGTGGTTTTATCATCATTTTTTTAAATATATTTTTATGGAATTTTCAGTCTTTGTTTCAATCCCAAAAATTGTGTAAGTGTGAAGTGCATAAATCTAAGACAAAAAATTCAAGATCAAATTTGTTGGCCCAGAGGCCCTTCACTCTAGTTTTGATGACGATTAACTCATGTAGTTATAGTTTACAAATAATCTTATGATATTTAGTTTCAGATATTTGATCAAGATATTAGTAGGTGATTAGCTTCAACAAAGGTATTTTTGGAGCTTTCACATGGTGATTCAAGAGCTCGAACGTCAAGTTCACATCTAGCACTCGGTTGGAATCAAGCTCGGTGGATCACGTTTGGATCGAGTCGACTTGAGACGGAGTTCTACAAGAAGATCTCAGTTTGTATAGTTTAAGATTTTGTTTAGATCTTGTATAAAGGTTAGATAGTGTTGATATGCTCAAGTTCACAACACACACAGGTTTCATGTTTATTGGTTTGGTTTTTCGGTTTAACCGATCTTGGTTTTCAAGTCAAAAACATAGATATAATATCTTTCATATATATTGGATTCTATCCATATACAACATGCTTCAAAGTTGTTTCAATATCATGTTTTTGTATTTGCATGAGTTTTGGAGAAAACGGATTTCCATTTCAAAAATTCATGTTTTGGAAAATACAGTTTTTGGTTTAAGGCAAATTTTCAATCTCACAAAAATGGTTCAAATTGTTTAAAATATGTGTTGGATTTTTGTCACACATATTTGTATTTCAAAGATATGATAAGAACTGATTTTTGTGAAATTTATGTATATTTTATGGGATTTTTTAATAGCCAAAAAGATAAGTTTTTAAGTCCTATAAATGTTGACCAGGTTGTCTGCCGGTCGACCGGACCGGTCGACCGAGATAGAAGTCGGTCGACCGGACCGGTCGACCGACGTGCACAGGACGTGCATGCAGCCAGGGCTGGTGGGCCGGTCGACCAGGCGGTCGACCGTCCAGAGAGCTCTGCTCTCTGGAAATGGCCCCGGTCGACCAGGCCGGTCGACCGGCAGAGAGCAGACCGGCAGAGAGCTCTGCTCTATGTATCCAGTCTCGGTCGACCGGGCCGGTTGACCGGAGTCACAACGGTCAGAAATCTGACAGTTGGACTAGTCGACCGAAAGGGCAAATCTGCCCTTCCAGCTACCAACGGGCAGATTCCTTTGGGGCTATAAATACCCCCATTTGAGTTGGTTTTTAACAAATTTTTCAAGAGCAAAATTCTCATTCTTTCAGTATTTAATACAAGTTTTTAAAAGAGTTTTTAGAGCCAAAAGATTGATCTTATTTGTTTTTAAAAGGGTTGGAAAAATCAAGTAAAGGAGAAGTCTTTGTTGGGGTTTTTGTTCTTCATTTTTATATCTTTTCTAGAAGTTTTCCAAAGAGTTTTTCCTTGTGTTTTTGATTTTCAAACTCTTTGTTTTTCTCACACTTGAGCTATCTATCTATCCTATCTATAGGATCATTGTTTCGTGAGAAAGAAGTGGTTTGTGGTTGAGAGAGACAACCAAGTTGTAAACCTTCCATTTATTGTTATCCCTCTAGTGAGAGGTGATAGTATTGATATCCCTCTAGTGAGAGGTGATTGTGAAAGTGGTGTTAGTATCCCTCTAGTGAGAGTTGGAGATTGAGTTGGAATCCCTCAAGTGTGAGGTGATTGTTGTTGGTGTTGGCTTTCTGTCTATCCCTCATTTGTGAGGTTGATATTGTGTTGGTTTGTGCCTTGCCTCTAGTGAGAGGTTGTATTAGTTGAGAGAAGAGTTGTGTACTCTCAAATTGTATTTACCTAAATCCTCAGTGGAGGTTCCCTATATAGGAAGTCCTGTGTGGACGAGTTAGTAGAAATCCTTCTGTGTGAAGGCGAGGACGTAGAGCTGTGTGCTCGAACCTCGAAATATATCTCGGTATTTGCGTTTGATCCACTTTCTCTAACTCACTCTCTTTTATATTGTGCATTGATTCATATTGTTCATATCATATACATGCTTGGCTTGATTGTGTGCCCATACTTGTGTTTAACCAAAAAAGCTTTATATAGCACCTCAACTCTTATTTAGAGGAATTTAGAGGAGATAGTCCAGAGCCCTTCACCGGGAATTCGGCTACACTCTTTGGTTCCACTAAGTGTGTTGCATTAAGTTTTTAATTCCGCATTATTTATCATTAGATTAGCCCTACACCTATTCACCCCCTCTAGGTGTACTTTCAATTGGTATCAGAGCTTACACTTTTGATATTAGGTTTAACCACCTAGGAGTGAGATCTTGGTTGCTAATCTAATATTTGCATTTGCACATTATTTGTTTACACACACTCATGGACTATATGTCTCCTCCCATGTATGATACTTCCAACATTGTTGTTGGAAGGCTAAGATGTCCATGTACCTAAAAATCCTAGGCTTGCATGTTTTCCTTGCCGCTACCAAGAAATCCTATCTTGGTAATAGCAAGCATATAGAGGCCAATGCACAAACCCTAACGGCACTTAGAAGCACACTTAACAAAGAATATTTGTGTATGGTTTCTCATTATGATTCCGCTTTTGCAGTGTGAAACACTTTGACCTCCTCCAAGCTTCAAACGCCAACATTGTGGAGAAAGAATCTAGTGAGGAGGATCTGAACAACGTTGCTACATGGTCTAAGGGAATGACTCCCTTGAGGTATATTTGGAATCTCAACTAGATGATAGTGCTAGTTCTTCAAGTAATGATCATATTGATGCTGATGCGTTAAATGAAGAACTATCTATTGTATGTGAAAAATTAATAGAAAAATATAATCTTTTGAAAAAGAAAAGTTTTGCTTTAAAAGAAGAAAATAAAAATTTGTTTTCTAAGCTTGATGTTGTTTTGCAAGAGAAGGTTGAAATTTCAAATGAAAAGGACTCATTAAAATCTCAACTTGAATTTGCCTTAAATGAAAATAGAATTTTGAAAGGTAAAAATGATTTTGAAAATGTTTTGAAAAAAAATGAGACTTTAACTTCAAAACTTGATTTTGTTTTAAAAGAAAATGATATTTTGAAAAACAAAATTGCTTCTATTTCAAAAGAATTGGACTTGGTTTCAAAGAAAAATATATCTTTGAAAAATGATATGGATTCTCATGTTTGCCATGCTAGTATAGTTTCACCTCTAGCATATCTATTGCATGCACCTCTTCTTCTTCCATGATTGAAAATGATATATGTTTGATAAAAAAGAATGTTGATTGTTTAGGCTCCACTTTGAGCCAATGTGCTTTGAACCACACACGGTTGGAATCTATGTTTCGAAAGGAACAAGTTTCACATATGCATGCACACAAACCATGGCATACACATGCTCCTCACGTTCATACACACAACACAATGTATGCTCATGTGTACACATGTACACATTGTGGATGTAAGGGCCACCTTACTAAGTTTTGTTATGATAGAGTACATGATGTAAATTTAGCAAATAAATTTGTTTGGGTTAGAAAAGGTGCTAACCCCCATGGACCCAAAAGAGTATGGGTATCAAAGACCACTCCTATTTTATTTGATGTAGGTGTGGGCTCTCACTTGACGTGAGAGTGATGGTGCCTTGAGGTGGATGCGTTTCGAGCTTAAATGTGACAATTTTGGATGCATCACTTTCAAGGGTGTTTGGTGGGAGGACCACCTTGGTGTGGAGACCTAGAGATGTGCCCTTTTGGTTTTGGTAACGATCTCTAACTCCCATTATGTTTACATGCTCACATTCATTGATTTTTAGCATGTTTTAGTTTTTCATGATTAGTATGTTAAATGCCATGATATTTAGACCTATGACATACATGCATATTAATTGAGATACACCCATGTTCATATGGATTATTACTTTTGTGTTCTCACCATATTTTAACTATTGTGTATATCATAATTCTAAATCATGTGGATGTACATTTTAATCATGTTGGTTTATGTTTTCATTTTGTACTTCATGTTTTGATTACATGTTTAGATGTAGTTTTCATTAAAACTTGTGTATATACTTATACAACTAGTGAGCCACAAATAGATTATTTATATTTGTGCCTAATTGCTCATTTGTACCCATTAGATGTACTAGTATAGCCTAGTTTTAATGATTTATGCATTTTGACTTGTATTCCCTTTTTTGTGCATGTTTTCATGTTTGTATTTAAACTTCATGTATATGTCTATTTTGTCTAAACTAATAGTTATACATATATATCCTTGAGCCACTTGTCTTCATGCATATACTTTTGTGGACTCGTTCATTTTGGATATGTATGTATACTTTAGTCTGTACAAAACATACATATGCCTTGAAGTTTAAATTATTTTGATGAAAATTAGATTTTCATGTTTTTCATGTTTAAAGAAATTTCACATTGATCTTAATTGCGTATTTTTATGACTATGTCTTTCACACAAAACTTATACACTCACATTATTTAATGTTTTCTCATGATTTTATTTTCATGAGTATTATATGTGCTATATAGACTTTGAGTGTCATTGGTTGAGTGATTTTCATGTTTCATGAAAAATATTCTTATTTTATTCCTTACTTGAAGGATTTCGTGCTAGTTTATAATTTTATCATATAACTAGTTGCGTATTCTTCATGTGGTAGAGTTTTCAATCTTGCTAAAATTATTTTCAAACTTATTTTTGAAAACCCCTTCCATAAAGGGCGGTTGGTTGGGCGACCATACCTGTATGCTCTTTATTGAAAATCTATTTAAACATGTGCATGAATGGGTGGTAGGTATGAGTTATACATTTGATTCTCATCATATTTTCAATTGGTATATCAATTGATATTTTCATAAGTTGTATACTCATATTTGGTTTTTTAATATATGTATGCTTCAAAACTTCAAAACGTATCAATTTTTATTGGTATTTATATTTTCATACATATATCCATGATTTGATTGTGCTTACTATATCTTTACATCTTAAAGCACAAATTATGTTTATGCTAAGCTTGATTCTCCTAAATGACCATTAGTTTTCAAATTGGTATTTTACAAGCTTATGCATCATTTTCATTGGTATTTCATAAAGGGGGAGAAAACTTCATGTTTTAGTTTTCAATCGATTGTATTTTCAATTGGTATCCTACTCCCACACTTTATGACATAAAATTACAATGAAAATATTTTAATTTGGAATATGCTAACATTTTCAATATTGGTATCAAAAATCTTAAATTGGCTTTGTTCTAAAATTTGGTATCTTTATTGCTAAATGATTTGTTTTAACCAAATAGTTGGTTTGCTTTTCAATTGGTATCATATTTCATTTTTAAATTAGTATCCATATTGAAATAAGTTATGTTTAAATAAAAATATTTGGTTCTCATTTTTAATTGATATCAAAATTATAAAAATATTCTCATTTGGTATCAAAATTACAAAATGTTTACAATTGGTATCATGATTTACAATATACATATATATTTCAATTGGTATCAAAACATATAATGTTTCATTTTCCATTGGTATCAAAAGTTTACAAGATATTTTCAATTAATATCTTTTGGTATCTTAAAAAAAAAAATTTGTTTATTTTCAATTGGTATCATAATTTGGTATCAAATGTTTTGATATATATTGTATATGCAAGGGAAGTTTAACATCTTCTCTATATATAGATTCATATTTAGTGTATCTCATATTGAGGAGCTTGACCGCTCTTCTTTATGTCTTACACGTGTGTAGGAGGAGCTTCACATCTCTTTTTATACATTATATATTATGCTTTATGTGGTTAGGGTCTAGTCATCTCTTTTCATATAAATGCATGTATGCAGGGGGAGTTAACTTCACGTCTCTCCTCTTCATGAATGTATATAGCATATACACTTTATTGTTTTGATTTATGACAAAATAAATATGATTTATGTGTTTGCACCCCTTTGTTGATGAATTGACAAAAAGGGGGAGAGAATTTGGAGTTTTTTATATGTATGTTTGTTTTATTTGTTACCTTTTACCATTGGTATCAAGATTGGTATCAAGAGTATCTTTTGTTTGTTGGTATCATGAGCATCTTTGTGTTGTATCTTTTGATTGGAATCAAGAGCATGTTTATTTCATTGGTATCAAATATCATGTTTATGCATATTGGTGTTGAGCAATCATGCCATATCTTTATTGTTTATTGCGATGCATGAGTTAAGGGGGAGCTTCTTTGAAGCTTAACTTTAATCCATGCATATATAACTCCATGAGTTTTGTCATCATCAAAAAGGGGGAGATTGTTAGCCCAGAGGCCCTTCACTCTAGTTTTGATGATGATTAACTCATGTAGTTATAGTTTACTAATAATCTTGTAATATTTAGTTTCAGATATTTGATCAAGATATTAATAGGTGATTAGCTTCAACAAAGGTATTTTTGGAGCTTTCACATGGTGATTCAAGAGCTCGAGCGTCAAGTTCACATCTAGCACTCGGTTGGAGTCAAGCTCGGTGGATCATGTTTGGATCGAGTCGACTTGGAGACGGAGTTCTACAAGAAGATCTTGGTTTATATAGTTTAAGTTTTTGTTTAGATCTTGTGTAAAGATTAGATAGTGTTGATATGCTCAAGTTCACAAACACGCAAGTTTCATATTTATTGGTTTTTAGTTTTTCGGTTTAACCGATCTTGGTTTTGAAGTCAAAAACATAGATATAATACCTTTCATGTATATTGGATTCTATCCATATACAACATGCTTCAAAGTTGTTTCAATATTATGTTTTTGTATTTGCATGAGTTTTGGAGAAAACGGATTTCCATTTCAAAAATTCAAGTTTTGGAAAATATAGTTTTTGGTTTAAGGCAAATTTTCAATCTCAAAAAGATGGTTCAAATTGTTTAAAATATGTTGGCCCATAAGGTTACACTCTCCATTTGTTTAGAGTTTTGATGATAACAAACAAAATAAGAGCTATATGGTACTAATTAGTTTGTTAAGATAAGTTTCAGGTTTTTACCATAGTTTGGAGGCCATTGCTTAGCTATTGCAACAACTTCTAGGTTCATGAAGTAAAGAAGACAAATTGCACATCAAGGAAGGAACATAGAAGAGAAGGCTCTAGCAAGGCATTGCATGGCTCAAGATTGCTCAAGAGACTCAATTAGATTTATTTTTAGTTTAGAGTTTTGTTAAAGAATAGTGAATAGGTTTGAAGATCTATCACACACGTTTTTGCGCACATCCTATTTCTAAGTTTATTTCATATAAATTATACAAAAATAGTTTGATACAAAATCCTCTGTTTATAAATCCATGTTTATGTTTTATACTTATCCCTATTTAAAACATATTTTGATAAAAATAATTATCTCCTTAAAATTCTTTTGAAAATTGGTTTTTGGCCTGAGCCGGTCGACCGCCCCGGTCGACCGTGGCTATGACAGGCTTTGCCGGTCGACCCGGGCGGTCGACCGTAGTTCTGGCAGTGCACGTATCTGTGTGCACGTTTTCACGGTCGACCATGACGGTCGACCGAGACGAGCCTGACTGTAAGTCCTTACTCTCTGTTTGTTTGGGTCGACCGGGCCGGTCGACCGTAGCCGGCAACGGTCGTTTTCTTTGAACTAGCGGTCGACCGGGCCGGTCGACCGGACTAGCCGTTTGAACAGTAACGGCTAGTTCTCTGAGCTGTTTATTTTTGTCCTTTTCTCACTTAAGTGAGTTTAAATGACTTGTTTTGGGTTTAATACATTCTGATTAGCCTTAAAAATGTTTTATCTCTAAACCCTAGCCCTCTCCTATAAATAGGGGTGTTTGGAGAGAGTTTGGGTCACCTATTAATTACAAGAAAAATTTTTAAAAGTTTAAAGCTTTCAAAAAGACTTGGTTTCTTGTTTTTTGTGCTGAAATTCTCTCTCAATTTCTGAAGTGTTTTCAAGAATTCTCTGATTTCATTTTCTTTTCTCTTTGCACACAAGAGCTTCATTCCTACTCATTGTTCTCTAAGGACCTTTATAAGGGAAGAGAATTTTGAAAGAGAAAGTTTGTGATCTTTTGACTACCAAGAGAGAACTTGTACTGAGATTGTGGAGTTGGGTACTCCGGTGTATTTGTGACATCTTTGTGATAGTGGAAGTGGTTGGAATCCTTCTGGGGAAGGCGGGGAAGTAGAGCTGGGTGCTCGAACCTCGATAACAAATCTTTGTGTTTGCGTTTGGTTTACTTTCCTTGTTCTTGCACTATATTCATTGCTATATTCACTTGCTTTGTGAGATTGTTGCATCATTAATTTTAAATTGTGCATTGATTAGCATTATCACCTATTCACCCCCCTCTAGGTGATTTTCAATTGGTATCAGAGCTTGGACTCTAGGTTTGGCTTAACATCCATAGAGAGATCCTTAAAATTTGCTAATCAACATTTTCATTCATTCATTCATCACTAGTAAACATGGCCGATAACATCAAAACCCCTCCTAAATTTGATGGACTTAATTTCCCTATTTGGAAGGTTAGGATGACTATATTCTTGCAATCTTTGGGTAGCTTAGTGGCTAAATCCTTGACCAAACCCTATGTAGCACCCGATAGTGATGAGAGCACATGGACCGACTTCAACTTTAGAGAATATGAGGCAAACTCCAAGGCCCAAAATTCCCTCTTAACCGCCTTGAATGAGGATGACCTTACACGGGTAATTCATTGCCAATCCGCCTATGAGATTTGGCAACACTTGTTAGTCACGCACGAAGGGACTTCACAAGTCAAGAGAGCTAAGATAGATCTCTTGAGGTCCCAATATGAATCTTTTAAAATGCTTGATGAAGAATCTATTGATTGTATGATTACTCGATTTACTAAAATCACCAATGCTCTTTCTTCTTTAGGTGATGACATCTCCAATGACCAAAAGGTGCGAAAAGTGATTCGGGCTTTTCCTACATCATGGGAGATCAAGGCCACCACCTTGAAAGAATTGAACGACAAGGATGAGATGGATCTAATTAGTCTCATTGGGAACTTAAAGACCCATGAGATGGAAAAGAAAGTAAGAGAAGAGGCCGCTCCACTAAAGAAGAAGTCCATAGCCTTCAAGTCTTCTTCCACTCTTGAGGACGATGAAGAAGATGAAGAAGAAGATGAGGAGCTTTCACTACTTGTTCGTAATGTGAAGAGGATGTACCGGAGGAACAAGCTCAACTTCCGAAGAAAATTTGAAGGCAAAGAGGAGAGGAGAATTATATGCTATAATTGCCGAAGACCCGGACACATCATGGCAGATTGCCCGGAGTTCAAGAAGAAGATGACCTCCTCCTTCAAGCCAAAGAAATCGGAAGAGAAGAAAGCGTACAAGGCAACTTGGGATTCGGAAAGCGAGTCCGAGGAAGAGGCGGATATAGCGAATATGTGTTTCATGGCAAACACACCAAAGGTAACCCCTCAACCTCTTGATGATGAAGATGATGAATTAAGTAAGGAAGTTCTTGTTCATGCTTTTGTTGAACTTTCCAAAACTTATGATAATAAGAAGATTGAATGTCTTAAATTGCAAAAAGAAGTTGCTTTTCTCTAAAATCAACTTACTATGGTTTCTAAAGAAAAGGATGATATTTCTTCTAATCTTATTTCTATTCAAAATGAGTTTAATGCCTACAAGGTTTCTTGTAAGGGAAAATCTCCTATTGTTGATGAAATAGAAATTTTCTCTTTAAAAACTAAAATGGTTGATTTTGAAAAAGTTTTGAAAGATTGTGCTTTTAACACTAAGAAACTTGAAGAAAAATTTTCTAAAAAGCACACCCCTCATGCTAAAGATTCACATGTTAAGTCTACTCATGCTCACACTACACATAACACTTCTCATGCTAAATCTTTTCATGCTCACAATTCCCATGCTCACAAATCACACACTCACTATACTTTTAAATATGGTAGAGTGTATAGATGCACATATTGTGGTAAGAATGGACATTTAGCTAAATTTTGTTATGACCAAGTTAATAGATCAAATAATCTTGTTTGGGTTAATGAAACTAACCCTTTAGGACCCAAGAAAATGTGGGTACCAAAATCAAGTCCTAAATTATTTGATGTAGGTACACACTAAGGCTCCAAGACGTAGGGAGCGGTGGTACCTTGATAGTGGTTGTTCAAGACACATGACGTGGGATATCAACAACTTTATAACCCTATCAAGGTACATGGAAGGTGGCTCCGTCACCTTCGGGGATGACTCCAAAGGAACTATCATTGGTATAGGTAACATTCAAATTGGTTCATCTCCTACTATAGAAAATGTTGTACTTGTTGATGGTTTGAAACATAATTTGCTTAGCATTAGTCAATTTGTGATCGTGGTCTTAAAGTTGTTTTTGATGATACTTCTTGCAAGATTTTTGATATTAAATCCAATGATTGTATTCTTACCGGTTTTCGTGATGATAATATTTATATCATTGACATGCTTAATGTGGAATGTTCTACTAAATGCTTAAATGCTTTTGATGAAAATTCTTGGCTTTGGCATAGAAGATTAGGACATGCATCTTTTGACCATCTTTCTAGGATTAATTCAAAGGAATTGGTGAAGGGTATACCTTGCTTGAAGTTTGAGAAAGACCGCATTTGTGGTGTGTGCCAACTTGGGAAACAAACCAAGTCTTCCTTCAAACCAATCAAGGATATCATGTCAACTAGGCCTTTAGAATTAATTCATATGGATCTTTTTGGACCTACTAAAACTAAGAGTTTAAATGGTAGTAGATATGCATATGTTTTGGTTGACGATTTTTCCCGTTTCACTTGGGTTTTCTTCTTGGAACACAAAGATCAAACTTTTTCTCATTTTAAGAATTTTCGAAAAAGAGTTGAAAAAGAAAAAGGTTTTTCGATTTTGAGAATAAGAAGTGATAGAGGTGGTGAGTTTGTTAACCAACTCTTCATGACTTATTGTGATGAAAAGGGAATTAAGCATGAAATGTCTTGTCCTAGAACTCCACAACAAAATAAAGTTGTAGAAAGGAAAAATAGAACACTTCAAGAGATGGCTAGGACAATGATAAGTGAGTATGACCTCCCTCAATATCTATGGGCCGAGGCCGTAAACACCGCATGCTATATATCAAATCGTATTTATTTATGTAAAAATTCTTCCAAAACATCTTTTGAAATGTATCATTCTAGAAAACCTAATGTTGCATATTTCAAAGTTTTTGGATGCAAGTGTTTTGTTTTGAACACTAAAGATAACTTGGGTAAATTTGATGCTAAGGCTTATGAAGCAATCTTTGTTGGATATTCTACAACTAGTAAAGCTTATAGAGTATTCAATAGATCTTTACTTACCATTGAAGAATCCATGCATGTTAAATTTGAAGAATCTAATGTGGCTGTTGAGAATGTTGTAGAGATTGAACCATTAGGTGAAGACATGGAGAGACTATCCTTGAAGGACTCACCCGCTCAAGAAGATAAGCAAGAATCAATTGGTGATGTTCAAGAGGATAAAGAGGAAAGCTCTCAACCGCTTCCTAAAACTTGGAGATACGCTACAAATCATCCCAAGGAGCTCATCTTAGGTGATGCATCTAAAGGGTAACAACTCGCTCCAAACTCCATGACCTATGTGGTAACTTTGCTTTCATTTCTCATTTTGAACCCAAGAGCATCCTCGAAGCCGAGACGGACTCATATTGGTTGCTAGCCATGCAAGAGGAACTCAATCAATTTGAGCGCAACCAAGTTTGGCACCTTGTTCCTAGGCCCCACGATAGACCAATAATTGGTACTAAGTGGATCTTTAGAAACAAGATGGATGAGTCCGGAAATGTGATTAGGAATAAGGCTAGGTTAGTGGCCCAAGGTTACACTCAAGTTGAGGGAATTGACTTTGAGGAGACCTTTGCACCCGTAGCACGGCTTGAAGCCATACGGATGACACTAGCTTTTGCATCTTTCAAAAATTTTAAACTTTTTCAAATGGATGTGAAAAGTGCATTTTTGAATGGTTTTATAAATGAAGAAGTTTTGTTGCTCAACCTCCCAGTTTTTTTGATCATGTTCATCCCGATTTTGTTTTTAAACTTGATAAAGCTTTGCATGGATTGAAACAAGCTCCAAGAGCTTGGTATGAAAGGCTTTCTAGTTTTCTCATTTCAAATGATTTTATTAAAGGCAAAGTAGATACAACACTATTCACTAAGCATGTTGATAATGACATTTTAATTGTGCAAATTTATGTTGATAATATAATTTTGGTTCTACTAATGAATTTTTATGCAAGGAATTTGAAAAGGTTATGCAATGTGAGTTTGAAATGTCTTCAATGGGTGAGCTTAATTTCTTTCTTGGACTCCAAATCAAGCAATTGCAAGATGGGAACTTCATATGTCAAGCCAAATACGCAAAGGAACTAGTAAAGAGGTTTGGACTTGAAGACTCAAAGGTTTACAACACTCCCATGGCAACTACCACCAAGCTTGATAAGGACGACTAAGGTAAAAATGTTGATATTAAATTATATAGAAGCATGATAGGTAGTCTTTTGTATTTGACGGCAAGTAGGCCGGATATCATGTTTAGTGTGTGTTTTTGTGCTAGATTTCAATTGTGTCCCAAAGAGTCTCATCTCATTGCGGTAAAATGCATTATTCGTTATATTAAGGGAACGATTGGAATGGGTCTATGGTATCCGAAAACCAGAGATTTCTCAATGACGAGTTATTCGGATGCCGACTATGCGGGTTGTAGAGTAGATAGAAAGAGTACTAGTGGGACATGTCAATTTCTTGGTAATTGTCTTGTCACATGGTCCTCTAGGAAACAAAATTCCGTAGCTCTCTCAACCACCGAGGCGGAGTATGTTGCCGCGGGGGCTTGTTGTGCACAAGTCCTTTGGATGAAACATACTCTCCTTGATTATGATTTGCATTTGACCATATAAAAATATTTTGTGATAATACTAGTACTATACATATGACAAAGAATGCAAATCAACATAGTAAGACCAAGCACATTGAGATTAGATATCACTTTCTTAGAGATCATTTTGAAAAAGGAGATATAGATATTGATTATGTTTCCACGGATTTGCAATTAGCCGATATTTTCACTAAACCACTTGATTTTGGTAGATTTTCCTTCATTTGTGGTGAACTTAATGTTTGTTTTATTGAATAAAAATGTTTTCATAACCCTTTTTGATGTATGACAAAAAGGGGGAGAATGAGTTTTTATGATAGAAATATAAGTTCGTATGGTTTTGGTTCCATATGAGTTTATACATGTTTTTAGTTTTTGATGTATTTTCATGAATTCTTGTAATTTGAGTTTAAGTGTTTTTGCAAGTATTTTATATTTTTCATTTTTTTTGGTTTCATGATGTTTACTTGCAAATTACAAATTACATTGTTTTTCCTTGTTTTAATATAGCATAATTTGAGGGGGAGCTTTCTCCTCCCCTATATTTTTGTTTATAGCCTATTTGTTTTGTCATCATCAAAAAGGGGGAGATTGTTGGCCCATAAGGTTACACTCTCCATTTGTTTAGAGTTTTGATGATAACAAACCAAAAAAGAGCTATATGGTACTAATTAGTTTGTTAAGATAAGTTTCAGGTTTGTACCATAGTTTGGAGGCCATTGCTTAGCTATTGCAACAACTTCTAGGTTCATGAAGCAAAGAAGGCAAATTGCACATCAAGGAAGGAACATAGAAGAGAAGGCTCTAGCAAGGCATTGCATGGCTCAAGATTGCTCAAGAGACTCAATTAGATTTATTTTTAGTTTAGAATTTTGTTAAAGAATAGTGAATAGGTTTGAAGATCTATCACACACGTTTTTGCGCACATCCTATTTCTAAGTTTATTTCATATAAATTATACAAAAATAGTTTGATACAAAATCCTCTGTTTATAAATCCATGTTTATGTTTTATACTTATCCCTATTTAAAACATATTTTGATAAAAATAATTATCTCCTTAAAATTCTTTTGAAAACTGGTTTTTGGCCTGAGCCGGTCGACCGCCCCGGTCGACCATGGCTATGACAGGCTTTGCCGGTCGACCCGGGCGGTCGACCGTAGTTCTGGCAGTGCACGTATCTGTGTGCACGTTTACACGGTCGACCGTGACGGTCGACCGAGACGAGCCTGACTGTAAGTCCTCACTCTCTATTTGTTTGGGTCGACCGGGCCGGTCGACCATAGCCGGCAACGGTCATTTTCTTTGAACTAGCGGTCGACCGGGCCGGTCGACCGGACTAGCCGTTTGAACAGTAACGGCTAGTTCTCTGAGCTGTTTATTTTTGTCCTTTTCTCACTTAAGTGAGTTTAAATGACTTGTTTTGGGTTTAATACATTCTGATTAGCCTTAAAAATGTTTTATCTCTAAACCCTAGCCCTCTCCTATAAATAGGGGTGTTTGGAGAGAGTTTGGGTCACCTATTAATCACAAGAAAAATTTCCAAAAGTTTAAAGCTTTCAAAAAGACTTGGTTTCTTGGTTTTTGTGCTGAAATTCTCTCTCAATTTCTGAAGTGTTTTCAAGAATTCTCTGATTTCATTTTCTTTTCTCTTTGCACACAAGAGCTTCATTCCTACTCATTGTTCTCTAAGAACCTTTGTAAGGGAAGAGAATTTTGAAAGAGAAAGTTTGTGGTCTTTTGACTACCAAGAGAGAACTTGTACTTGAGATTGTGGAGTTGGGTACTCCGGTGTATTTGTGACATCTTTGTGATAGTGGAAGTGGTTGGAATCCTTCTGGGGAAGGCGGGGAAGTAGAGCTGGGTGCTCGAACCTCGATAACAAATCTTTGTGTTTGCATTTGGTTTACTTTCCTTGTTCTTGCACTACATTCATTGCTATATTCACTTGCTTTGTGAGATTGTTGCATCATTAATTTTAAATTGTGCATTGATTAGCATTATCACCTATTCACCCCCCCTCTAGGTGATTTTCAAAATATGTGTTGGATTTTTATCACACATATTTGTATTTCAAAGATATAATAAGAACTAATTTTTGTGGAATTTACGTGTATTTTATGGGATTTTTTAATAGCCAAAAAGACAAGTTTTTAAATCCTATAAATGTTGACCAGGCTGTCTACCGGTCGACCGGACCTGTCGACCGAGGCAGAAGTCGGTCGACCGGACCGGTCGACCGACGTGCACAGGACGTGCACGCAGCCAGGGCTGGTGGGCCAGTCGACCGGGCGGTCGACCGTCTAGAGAGCTCTGCTCTCTGGAAATGGCCCCGGTCGACCGGGCTGGTCGACCGGCAGAGAGCTCTACTCTCTGTATCCAGTCTCGGTCGACCGGGCCGATCGACCGGAAGGGCAAATCTGCCCTTTCCAGCTGCCAACGGGCAGATTCCTTTGGGGCTATAAATACCCCTCATTTGAATTGGTTTTTAACAAGTTTTTCAAGAGAAAAAATTCTTATTCTTTCAGTGTTTAATACAAGTTTTTAAAAGAGTTTTTAGAGCCAAAATATTGATCTTATTTGTTTTTAAAAGGGTTGGAAAAATCAAGAAAAGAAGAAGTCTTTGGAATTGGTTTTTGTTCTTCATTTTTATATCTTTTCTAAAAGTTTTCCCAAGAGTTTTTTCTTGTGTTTTTGATTTTCAAACTCTTTGTTTTTCTCACACTTGAGCTATCTATCTATCCTATCTATAGGATCATTGTTTTGTGAGAAAGAAGTGGTTTGTGGTTGAGAGAGACAACCAAGTTGTAAACCTTCCATTTATTGTGATATCCCTCTAGTGAGAGGTGATAGTATTGATATCCCTCTAGTGAGAGGTGATTGTGGAAGTGGTGTTTGTATCCCTCTAGTGAGAGGTGGAGATTGAGTTGGAATCCCTCAAGTGTGAGGTGATTGTTGTTGGTGTTGGCTTTGTGCCTATCCCTCATTTGTGAGGTTGATATTGTGTTGGTTTGTGCCTTGCCTCTAGTGAGAGGTTGTAATGGTTGAGAGAGGAGTTGTGTACTCCCAAATTGTATTTTCCCAAATTCTCAGTGGAGGTTCCCTGTGTGGGAAGTCCTGTGTGGACGAGTTAGTGAAAATCCTTCTGTGTGAAGGCGGGGACGTAGAGCTGTGTGCTCGAACCTCGAAACATATCTCGGTATTTGCGTTTGATCCACTTTCTCTAACTCTCTCTCTCTCTTTTACATTGTGCATTGATTCATATTGTTCATATCATATACATGCTTGGTTTGATTGTGTGCCCATACTTGTGTTTAACCAAGAGAGCTTTATATAGCACCTCAACTCTTATTTAGAGGAATTTAGAGGAGATAGTCCAGAGCCCTTCACCGGAATTCGGCTACACTCTTTGATTACACTAAGTGTGTTGCATTAAGTTTTTAATTCCGCATTATTTATCATTAGATTAGCCCTACACCTATTCACTCCCCCTCTAAGTGTACTTTCAAAATTATCTTTTCAATCTTACTTTCTTATCCTAAAATTTAAACAAGATCTATTATTTTGACTTGGTTTAAAATTTCATAATTTTAGGTCTTCCTAATTCCTAAGATAATCTTAATTTTCTTAAAAATGGATCAAAACTATTTCTCTTAATTCAAAAAGTTTTGTAAAAAGAAAAGAGTTTTTATATAAATTTTTTTATTTAAAAAGAAGTATAAAAGAAAGAAAATTTAAAACTACCTATGTTAGTAAACCCTCCCCCACACTTATCTCATGCATTGTCCTTAATGCATCGTGAATGTGTATATACATGAAACAAATTGAAAGGGAAGGTAAATTACCTCATGGTGGTAGCTCCGGTGGTAGTCTGATTGGGCCAAGCGTTGCTACCCAATCAGGATAATGTGGATTTTGAAGGAACTCACCAATGACCTCTCTAATATGACCCAGTAAAAGAATGATTGAGTGAATGGTCTTATTTAAAAATTTATCCCCATCTAATTTCCAATTTTCAAAAATAATTATTGAGTCATTTTTGTCAACAGTCTTGTCCAACAATGATGTGTGATTTTGGAAGATGATGGATTTGGACTCAAAGGGATCAGGAATAAAAACCGATACCGACTCGAAAATTTGACTTAGATCAAGTCGAGAGTCAACAATGAGAGTCGAAATTGGTTCAAAAATAGGGTCCAAACTAAAGAATTGATATTCACACATTTTCCCCATGAATGAAGTGTGATCATGAGAGATTGGTGATTCCATTTCATGGGGTACTGGTACAGGATTCAATGTTGACTCTGAAATAGAGAAAAAAATCTGGTAAAGATACCGGAGTCATTATTGAATCAAAAAGTGAAATGGAATTACTAACGTGAGGTTCAGGATCACATTCAGGTTCGATTTCAATTTCAAGAAAGGGATAACTTGCCAGAATGTCCAGGCGATTTTCATAACTTGGAGTGTGGTCAAATTCAAATGTATGTTCCGAAATTGAATCTGGATTCCCAAAATGACATGATTCATGGGTCTAATCAGTAGAGTTAGGGATATAAGGATCGGTCAAAGATTGACAAGAAAGACTTTCCTCGCTCTCATTGATCAATTCGCTCATTAGCGAGTCTAACTTACTGATAGGCCGTGTAACAGAATTTTGAGTCTGAATCATGTCTTCCACACTTTTTGCAATTGGTTCTTCCTGAAAAGGTGAGTATGGAAGTTGATTTTGGAAATTGTGGTGAAATTGTAAGTTCGTCAGATGTTGCTGGGACTCACGCAAGGGTTCCATACTCAAGTCCAGTATTGATGGTTATTCATTTTGAATTGGTAAGACTGGAAAAGATGAGTAGGACTCTTGAAAAATTGGTTGAGATGATGAGTCCAATATGTTTTGCATTCTTTCACAAAAGACTTCCAAACGCTTTTCTATCTCAAATTCTTCTTCAATTAGTTGCTCTAGAAAAGGGGTATATGGAGTTTGATGTGGGAAGGATTGTGAATTGAGCAAATTTTGAATTTGTTGTAGGGACTTTTCCATACTCCTTTCCAAATCAGATTTTTCTTCGGTTGGTGGAACAGGAAAAGGAGTATATGAACCAAAATCGGGGAATGAACTTTGTGAAAATTGTGGACAAGGCGGTTGAGAATTTGACTCGGGGTAGGTGAATCCCCATTGACTCTGTAAAGAGTTGAAATTATTTTTAAAATTATGGTCATATGGTTTGGGATATGGGTCATATTGATTCGGATAATCCTAACTCGGCATAAATGGTTGGTTCATGTTGTGCATAGCCGGGTCAGAGTTATCCGAGTTAAATGAGGTCGGGGTGAAATATGGATTCATATTATAATTGAAAGAATTGTTGTTATTAAAATCCATATCACAATTTATAAAAGATAAAAACAAACAAACAAACAAACAACAAATAAAAAGAAAAAGAAAACAAGCCTATGCTAGGGTTGACTTAGACCTAAATGACTCCTAACTGATTAGACGTCCACGGGGGATACATTGTCGGAAGCTTACCACAAGTTAATCGGCCAGGTAGGGGCAAGATCAGTAGGAGGTATCCGTGCCGGAACAACGAGCCTAATTATGCTAAACCGCTGTTCTTCGAGGTTTCGCCTCTCAATCCCCAACCTTAGATACCGATTTGACAAGAGTCAATTTTTAACAACTTCCCCCTTAGGCCAATCTCTTAAATGAGTCCGAGATGTCCCTAGGGGCCAACGTCTAGCAATTTTTATTTAGGCTTGGGTTGTGTGAGTGGGGAGGTGATTTTTGGGCTAAGGGAGGGTAATGACTTCCCCATCTTATGTTATCTTGGGTTTTGCCCTTAAGTTAAATTTGTACAAGAGTGCAATATAGATAAGAATGAACACAAAAAAGCGAGTAAATCACTGAAGTGTTTGTCCTATGCCATATGCAATGCCATATGTACACCTCCTATCAATATCACAACAACACAAGAATAAAATACAGTATATTGGAATGAAAATTGACACGTGCCTAGATGCAAATGTCTAAACCGTTTTAAAGCATCCAATTTCTGTATTTTAATTCTTAAAATTATTTACAGTGTACAGGTAATATAAACAAAATTAGCAGCAGAGTATATGAATGTACAAGAAATTACCCAACCACACAAGAGCAAGTGTGGACGTCTACAATGCTAAAAAATTTGACCTGCACACCAAAAATAAGGAAGAAAAGTTAACAAAAACGTGAAATTAAACCGTTCCCATCCCCGGCAACGGCGCCAAAATTTGATGGGGGAAAACTACGCACAAAAAGTGTATGTTTTGAAATTGATATTTAAAATGTGTGCTTTGGCTTCCTCGATACTTCTGTTATAGCATAGAGGCTAAAACGAGTCGAATCCACAAGGACGGGAGGCGATAGAATCTTACACGGTATGTTCACGTGTATGTTAACGGTTCTTCAAAGTTTTAAAGAATGAAAAGAAAAGAAAATAAAGAATGAAAGAAGAAGTACGGTGAAATACGAAGAAGTGAGAAACATAGAAAAGAATGATATTTTTGGTTTTTGAGATTTCTAAAACAAAGTGAAAAAGAAAGAAAACTCACGGGTACTAACTACTAATGACTCCATCAACATGCTAACCTCTTAGTGATAGTTACCTCACATATATCATTGGCCATCACTAGTCCTTAGTTCAAGAGCTTTACCAAGTATGGCCCATATGTAACTCATCACATCCAAACTCAACAAAACAAATTCAAGCTACACTTAAACCATCAAAACTAAAAGTAAGCATAGAATAAAGTAAAGTTAGCTTGTTAGAGTTAGGAAGTTAGAGTGTTGATTCATCATCATGAGCCATCAATGGCTCTTGTAAGAGCAAGGCCAAGTAGAGGCTATTAGATTCATGTAGATTATCAAATAAGAAGTTAGACTAGTTGGTGGTTAGTAGTTAGTTGCCATGAGAGAAAAATTAGCTACACATGTAAAAGAGATTAGAGAGAAGAAAATAAAGATAAGGTAAGAGAGCACCTTTCATAGATTGTCACTGATTGCTAAAAATTAAAGAACAATCAAAGAGTTAAGAAGTTACCGTGTAGCTTGTGGCTAACGGGTCGTGTCCACGAGGAGGAATGCGATGAAAGCTTTTTGGTGATTCGTTTAATAACAAAGAATTGTGTTCGTTTTTTAATTGAAAAGAGAATGGAAAGAAGGAGATGATTAAAAGAGAAATTGCAACTTTAGAGAAGGCTTTGGAGAAGGTGATTTAAAAAGCTCAAAAATTGTTTTATTGATTATAATAAGGAAGAAAATCTGGGCTCACTATCTTACTACTCAACCGTTTATTCTTCTATTGAAATCCTAAGTGCCTCAACTTGATCATTGGCAAAACTTAAGATTGACTTTCGAAAGTTTGAAGTAAAGCACATAAGATGGTTAAAAAAAATGAACTCTTTTCTTTAAGAAAACGTTTTGAATTGAATGTTAAATCATCAAGCGCGAAGAAGCAAGTATGGAATAAAAACAGTTCAAGATACGTTCTTAAAAGAAGTAGGAGTTCAAAAATCTAAACCCATCCTCATGTGCCTTCAAGAACACTTTCAAGAAGAAAGGCTTTAAGTTAGGCATGCAAATGATTCATTCGGTCTTTTTCATTAAAATCAGAAGAGAAGAAAGATTGGAGAGAGTTACAATAGTGAGCCCAAAAAAATCGATTTAGCTACTCATGAAAAATAAAGACGAAGGCAAATAAATAACGCAAGACATACCGTAATATGAGTGGAAGAAAATGTGGCTCGATTCTTGTATTGATGTCACTTCAATCTTCAAGTACAAGCACTCAATTCCTCTCTCTCACAAGTATTTGTTCTGGACTACAAATTGCAAAACAAAATATAACTTTTACTATCTAACAGAGTGCCTAAATCCTTAAAGTATAAACAAAATTCTAATCCTAGTCTTCGCTCCTTTTTGCCCTGTTGAAACTGGTATTTATAGGGAAAAATCAAAGGGGGGGATCCCGGGAAGATTGGGGGAGCAAATGCTCCCCCAACTGACACCAAATGGCCGCGGAAACGCGGCTAGGGCCGCGTTTCCGCGGCCCTGGTGTGGCCATGTGGCCACACCCAAAAGGTGGGAGCTCCTGGTTTGGTGATTCTCCTGTATATTCTTCTGGTTTTCTCGTTGCAAGCTTCAGGATTTGACGAAACAACCTTTGATTGTTGGCTTCAACCGCTTGATTCAGGGAGGATTCTTTTCGACTGGTTTTCAACCTCTCTGATATGCCAAGATTTGCCCTGATTTCTTGATTTCGAATTTATTCTGAATTAAATCAGAATTTGGTGGGCTTTTGGGCTTGTTTCTCATTCCTTTCTTTTAGCAATTGGGCCTACATTAAACAAAGAAGAAGAAGAATTGTTAATAGGATTTATTAGCTAAAAAGTATGGTAAGATGAGAATGCATATGCAATATATGTGACTAATCACACCCCCACACTTATCTTTTGCTCGCCCTCGAGCAAAACATTAGACTAATTCTAATCAATTATTAGACCACTTTCGCAGGTTACTCGATTGCACTGAGCATGTGCAACAAGCCGTTAAACCTCTAGGTTACCCCTAGAGGACGAGTTTTGTCTCGTGAGGGTTTTCAGTGGATTGCACCCACAAAATCCATAAAGAAAGAGAAAAAAGTTAGTATTTTTGAAAAGCATTTTTAAAGGAGAAAATATTTGAAGTATATTTGTAAAGCTTTAGGTACTCTATAAGTTATAGGAATATCAAATTTTTTATTCCGAAACTCAGTCTCTATTCAAAAACATGTCATCAATCAAAGTAAGGAGTCAAATTGTACTTCTCATCTAGTCTATTAATTTACCCTGAGTAGTATGCACCATGTGACTGTGAAGTTTGACTAAGGGTTCTTTAACATTAACTCCTATGCCTTATTTATATTTATTTATTGGTGAAATTTATTCCTTAATTTCATTAGGCTTTCTAATCTGTCCACTTAACGAGCCTTTAGTCGGTGACACCCAAACCGGACAGTTTTAGGGCACCAGGTGAGAAAACACCCCTAAGGACTTAAACACTCGAGCAGACAAGGCCACGAAACCAAGGTTTTTATTTATAAAATGTACCCCTTTTAGGCGTGACTACTAATGCTTCATGAGGCATAAATACCAAGCTTAATCAGAGGATTTATATATATATATATATATATATATATATATATATATATATATATATATATATATATATATATATATATTCAAACTTATCTAATTATCTTTTGCATAAATACCAAGGCTTGCTTAGGCCAAAGCACCTAGCTAATCAATAATTAGATTTGTTTATTATTTTTTTTCTTTTTTTCTTTTTTTATACATATATACTTTTTTTTATAAGGCATAAGAGTCTTTGTTTTTAAACCCTAAGTGTGTAAGTGTATTTAGTGTGCATATTTCATCAAGGTAAATATCAAGACTAAATTACTTTCACAAATTTTCTTCCTAACCCTAAAAATCAAACAAGTCATCTTATTTTGACCAAGTGTAAGAAATCCTAATTATGATTTTCCTATTCCTTAAAATTGACTTAATTTCTTACAAAAATATATCAAAATATTGTTCTTACCTTTCAAAAAGTTTATATATATATATATATATATATATATATATATATATATATACAATTTTTTTTTTTAAGTTATATTAGTCATGTTATTAGTCATGTTAGTCATGTTATTAGTCATGTTAGAACCCTCCCCCACACTTATCTCATGCATTGTCCCCAATGTATGAAAGAAATGTATACATGCATGAAATGAAATGTAAAAGAGGTGCATATATTATACAAAAATATGTACAACATCAAGTTTCTCCCATACCTAGATCTTTTTCGGTCTTATCCCTCTAGCTCTCTTCCCGTTATTCCAATGGGTCCTCTTTATAGGGCATAGTGGGGAGGCCAATTTTTCTGTCATTTTAGCTCTCTTCCTCCCCAGTCTTAACTTCTTTAGGTTTTCCTTCCTCACATTTCTACATGCATTATTTAAAAATTGATCACCACCATACTTTTCAGTTGGAACTTCCTCACTATGAATGCCTAGGAATTCTAACTCAGTTCCATATATCTCCTCAAAACTTATGTCAACACTTTCCCCTAGAGATGTGTAATTAACTAAAAGATCCCTAGTTGGCTCATCCAAACACATGAGTTCTTCTTCGAACAGGTTTTCAAAGAGTATGTCAATCGGAGGTTCTTGAACTATATTCTCATGTGATACATTATTGGTTGGCTCATCGAAAGTGAAGATATTCAAATCAAATTTCCCCCTTTTAAAGGGTACTTTAACATTAGGATCTCCGACATATGCCTTCTCATCAAGATAATCGCATTCATTCTTAAATAATTCATTAAGAAACAGCGACTCATCTTCTATATCTTCACTCTCTTCATCACAATTATTTTCAACAAAGTTTACCTCAAATGTTTGATCTCTTATCTTACGAGGTTATTTTTCTAGGTTGAAGACATTGACTTCTCTAGTCATGTCCCCAAAAGTTAACCTCATGGACCTATTCCTACAATTGATGATGGCATTGACAGTAGCAAGGAATGGTCGCCCTAGGATAACAGGAGTTTGAGCCCTATGATTAGAGTTGGACATAGGTTGTGTCTCTAGAACTATGAAATCGACAGGGTAAATAAACTCCCTGACCCGGATAAGAACATCATTAATCTCTCCTTTTGGGATTTTTACTGAACGGTCAGCCAGTTGGATAGTGACTCGAGTTGGACTAAGATCGCCCAACCCGAGTTGTTGATAAACTGAGAATGGAAGCAAGTTGATACTTGCCCCCAAGTCAAGAAGTGCACGACTAATCTCGGCTTGTCCTATTGTGCAGGCAATGGTTGGACTACCTGGATCCTTGTACTTAACAGGGATCGGACCCGATAGTAGCTCACTAATGTTAGTGGCTAAGAAGACCTTTTTAGGTACATTAGTCTTTCTCTTCTTGGTGCACATGTCCTTAAGAAACTTAGTATAAGATGGGACTTGTTGGATGGCATCAAGAAGTGGCACATTTATCTTCACTTGATTAAAGATCTCATTTATCTTATCCATATGTGGATTTTGCTTGTTTTTCAGCCTATTAGGAAATGGTGCTATAGGCTGGTGCACATTACTGGTTGACTTATCTTTTTCAGATTCATCAAATTTAGGAGGAGTGGGATTAGATGAGGTGGATGCTGAAGTGTGATTGTACTGACTAGGATTAGGTGGTGTTGACACTTGGTTATCAACTTTCTTTCCCGACCTCAATGTATGAACAGCAATACATTGATTCAGTGATTGATCCTCAACCAAATGAGCTTGTTGTGAATTCTTAGGATTCATAATTGGTTGACTGGACAAGGTACCCTTTTGCCTCTCATGTTGTGGATTGGCTAACTGACTCATTTGACCCTCTAGCCTCTGTATTGTTTGCATGAGGGAATCTTGGTTCTTCATGTACCTTTTCATGTTTCTCTCAAAATCAGTCATTCTCCTTTCGAGTTGAGGATTCTAGAAGGAAGATGGTGGAGCTTGGTTGGAAAAATTTTGTTGATAATTTGAAAAATTGTTGGGAGAATCGTGAGGGTGATTTGAAAAGTTGGGTTAATGATTGGAAGAATTATTGGAATGATGGAAATGGCTTGCATGGTTTGACCGTGGGTGGTCATTATTTTGTTGGCTCCATGAGAAATTTGGGTGATTTCTCCAGCCAGGATTGTACGTTGGAGCGTAAGGATCATTATTCAGCCTTGAAAAGGCCGCATTCATCTGTTCAGGAAAGTGTTGGTGAGCTTGAAATACAGGACACTCCTCAAACACATGATTCATGGCCTGACAGTAAGTACAACCCGGAGTTGGAAATTGGTTTGGGCTGACTTGATTGACTAGACTTGGTTCCTTAGTTTCTAGAGCTTCCAGTCTTCTCGCTAGGTTAGCTAACTTAGCCTCGTTAGTTATGGATGATTCAATTGAATAGAGACCTCCTTTTGAAGAGATAGAGTTTGAATTTCTAGAGCTTTCACTAGTAGGTTCCCATTGGATGGTCTTTTCAGCTAGATTCTCATATAAATCCCATCCTTCATGCTCATCCTTCTGCAAGAATCCCCCTTGGCACATGCTTTCTAAGAGGGTCTTGGTCGAGTAGTCTAAACCGTCATAAAGAATTTGGCATTGTCGCCATTTCTCTATTCCATGATGAGGACATTGGACAAGGAGGTCTTTGAAGCGTTCAAAGTACCTCCAAAACGGTTCACTAGGTTCTTGCTTGAATTGCATAATGTTTTTCCTAACGAGAGCGGTCTTGTGAATTGGATAGAATTTCTTCAAGAAGACCTTGATGAAACCATCCCAAGATGTGATGGAGCCGGCCTCTAAGCTGTAGAGCCATTTCTTGGCTAAGTCCTTAAAAGCAAATGGGACAAATCTCAACCTAATAGCATCATCTGTAAGGTGTGGGATTTTCATCATTAAGCATACTTCCTCAAATTCTCTTATGAAGAATAGGCATCTTCGGACTCTAAGCCATGGAACTTAGGGAGTGTATTGATGAACTGTGGCTTAAGCTCAAAGTTGTGTTCACCAACCGATGGAAGTTGGATGCAGGATGGAAGTGATGTTCTAATGGGATAGAACCTATCCTGCAAAGATGTCGGTCGATCCATAACCGAATCTGGTCTTGTTTCGAACTTGGGTGGTGATGTGTTTCTAGTTAACCTAGATGAATTAGGGTCACTTGACCACACTTGCATACACAAACACAATCACAAACAAGTTCACCGATAGTCAAGAAGAGAAAACAACCAAGCATAGTCTAAGGTAACCATAACCTAGACAACTCCTAACTGGTTGATTGTCCACAGGAGGTATAATGTAGACTTTGACCACAAGCTAATCAGCCAGGTCAGGGCAAGATTGGTGGGAGGTTATCCGTCAAAGACGTTCCTTAATTAAGTAACCACCAACCTTTGGACTTTCGGCCCTCAATCCCCTTCCTAGACACTGATTTGGCAGGAGTCAAATTCCAACACCATCCCCCTTAGGATAATCTCCTAGTGAGTTCGAGATGTCCCTAAGGCCAACGTCTATCAGATTTTACTTAGGCTTAGGTTGTGCGTGCTTGGAGATGGTTTGTGGGCTAAGGAAGGGTAATGACTTCCCCACCTTATCTTGACTTGGATTTTTGCCCTTAGAATTGATTTGTGCAAAGTGTGCAAGATATAGAAAAGTAGCATTCAAAAGCAAATATCACCCAAGAATGTTTCTTATACTATATGCTATGCATACATACCTTGTCTCCAGCTATCTTCAACAGTAATTGTAAAATAAACGTAATTAGACAAATGCCTAAAATGCAAGTCTAAACGTTTTTTAAGCAATTAACAATCACTCAAATTACTGTTAGATTAAAACAGGGATAGTGGATAACAGATATAGCAAGAATATAACATACAAAAACTTAATTTTTTGCGAGTAATATGTCCTGCAAAAAAGAGTTTTAGTAGTCCAATGAAATTTTCAACTTTTGCAACGCAATTTCTTGAAATTCTGTTTCCTACTTTCGAGAGTAGGGGCACAGAATTTGCAAGTCTCCTCTTGTAAAGCTTGAATGCTAGATCTGAATCTTAAAGTCCCTGAAACAACACACAAAACTTGTTAAAAGACAAATACACCGTCCCCTCCCCGGCAAACGGCGCCAAAAATTGATTGCTAAAAATTAAAGAACAATCAAAGAGTTAAGAAGTTACCGTGTAGCTTGTGGCTAATGGGTCGTGTCCACGAGGAGGAATGCGATGAAAGCTTTTCGGTGATTCGTTTAATAACAAAGAATTGTGTTTGTTTTTTAATTGAAAAGAGAATGGAAAGAAGGAGATGATTAAAAGAGAAATTGTAACTTTAGAGAAGGCTTTGGAGAAGGTGATTTAAAAAGCTCAAAAATTATTTTGTTGATTATAATAAGGAAGAAAATCTAGGCTCACTATCTTACTACTCAACCGTTTATTCTTCTATTGAAATCCTAAGTGCCTCAACTTGATCATAGGCAAAACTTAAGATTGACTTTCGAAAGTTTGAAGTAAAGCACATAAGATGGTTAAAAAAAATGAACTCTTTTTTTTTAAGAAAACGTTTTGAATTGAATGTTAAATCATCAAGCGCGAAGAAGCAAGTATGGAATAAAAACAGCTCAAGATACGTTCTTAAAAGAAGTAGGAGTTCAAAAATCTAAACCCATCCTCATGTGCCTTCAAGAACACTTTCAAGAAGAAAGACTTTAAGTTAGGCATGCAAATGATTCATTCGGTCTTTTTCATTAAAATCAGAAGAGAAGAAAGATTGGAGAGAGTTACAATAGTGAGCCCAAAAAAATCGATTTAGCTACTCATGGAAAACAAAGACGAAGGCAAATAAATAACGCAAGACATACCGTAATATGAGTGGAAGAAAATGTGGCTCGATTCTTGTATTGATGTCACTTCAATCTTCAAGTACAAGCACTCAATTCCTCTCTCTCATAAGTATTTGTTTTGGACTACAAATTGCAAAACAAAATACAACTTTTACTATCTAACAGAGAGCCTAAATCCTTAAAGTATAAACAAAATTCTAATCCTAGTCTTCGCTCCTTTTTGCCCTGTTGAAACTAGTATTTATAGGGAAAAACCAAAGGGGGGATCCCGGGAAGATTGGGGGAGCAAACGCTCCCCCAACTGACACCAAACGGCCGCGAAAACGTGGCTAGGGCCGCGTTTTCGCGGCCCTGGTGTGGCCATGTGGCCACACCCAAAAGGTGGGAGCTCCTGGTTTGGTGATTCTCCTGTATATTCTTCTGGTTTTCTCGTTGCAGCTTCAGGATTTGACGAAATAGCCTTTGATTGTTGGCTTCAACCGCTTGATTCAGGGAGGATTCTTTTCAACCGGTTTTCAACCTCTCTGATATGCCAAGATTTGCCCTGATTTCTTGATTTCGAATTTATTCTAAATTAAATCAGAATTTGATGGGCTTTTGGGCTTGTTTCTCTTTCCTTTCTTTTAGCAATTGGGCCTACATTAAACAAAGAAGAAGAAGACTTGTTAATAGGATTTATTAGCTAAAATGTATGGTAAGGTGACAATGCATATGCAATATATGTGACTAATCAGTCACCTTCTATTACAAGCACTCTTGCTTCCCCACATGTACCACTCTCTCTCCCTATTACAAGATCTACAAGAAATAGAAAATACAAGGGAGGAACAAGAAGAAAAACTAAACTACACTACCCTAAACTATAAAATGAAAAATGAAAACTATCCTAAAACATTGCATATCACTTGCTCTGGAACCCCAACGGGTATTTATAGGCACCAGGGAAGGGGCGCCAGGGGGACAACCCCTGGCCCAAAGCCAGGGCCTAGCCGCGGCCGTACGACCGCGGCCAGCCCTTCTTGGCCGCGAAAACGCGGCCTACCTAGGGAAGCGCGTGCGGCGCTTTGAGTCGCGCGCTGTCCTGTCTGTCCCCTGTCAGCTTCTGCTTCTGGTTTCTGGTTTTGGGCCCCTGATTTTGACGAATCAGCTCTTCTAAGTCAATGGCTATGATATATGCTTTTAATCACCAATTAAATGGTGATTTAGGGTCTTCTTCTTCATTGCACACCATGGACCTAGAATCAAGCAAGCAAAGCTTTATTAGCAGAATTTTATATCAAATAAATATGCGGATGTGATAAAAATTATACAAAATTAGAGATTAATCACCCACAACCGTAGGCCTCCTCCACCTGCCGCTAGCCACCCACCTGCCGCCGGCCATTCCCTTCCGGCCAACCACCACACCCCCCGCCCCTTTCACACTCTTCTTCTATATACTCTCTTTTTCTTATTTTCTTTGAATATAAACCCTAAAAATCCAATATAAACCCAAAAAATTCTTGTTTCTTGGGGTGATCAAGTCCTAGACTTGAAGAAGATTAGTTTTGCATGCGAGTTTAATGGGATTTTTGTGTTTGGAGCATACTTGTTCATCTTTTTAAGGTAAGGAGTTCAAAATAGGTTGAAATGAACTTGATCACTTTTCTTGCTAGAACTATTAGTGACATCTATATATATATGTATGTGTGTGTAGGACTTGGTGGAATCAGTAAGCCGAGCTAGGAATCGGTGAATCTCATACACGGTAAGTAAAAGTTTATACCTAATACAAGCCTGGGTGATGGTTGAAAATTACGAGTTGTAAATATCTTTGAAAATATGATATTTATTGAAATTTAGATGGAATTTATATGCTTGGTGATAAAGGAAATGGAATGTTTTATTATGTTGAATTAAACAAAAGGGGACTAGTTTTATGTATGTATAGTAGTATGTAAATTACCAATTCTACATAATATGTTTAAACTTAAGAGTTCATGCATGGGTGTTATTATGAATGAAATATAAAAGGGGTTGTTCATGCACCCTTGTTTGTATTGGGTAAAGTATGGTAGGTGTGTAAATGGGTGATGCTCTTTATGAATACAAATGTTGCATGCTAGTATTAGTGATAATCTCTTATGCATTCATCATGAATATATATATATATATATATATATATATATATATATATATATATATATATATATATATATATATATGAAAAGAATATTGCATGTTAGTATTGGTGACAAGTTCATTACACATTCATTATGGATATATGAAAAGATTGTTGCATACTAGTATTGTGATAAGTTTCCTTATGCATTCTTCAAGTATACTTATGGAAAGATAATGTATTGTTATAAATACAAGAATTGTAAAGACCAAATCATATATGTAAAAATAATTGTTACATATTGTTAATCCATAATGAAATTGTGTTTTTGGAGGAAGGGACCGGGTGGAACTGATGGGTGCAAAGAAGAGGCGAAATTGTGTTTTTGGGGAAGAGACTGGGTGGAACCGATGGGTGCGAAGAAGAGACGAAATTGTGTTTTTGGAGAAAGAGATTGGGTGGAACCGGTGGGTACAAAGACGAGACGAAATTGTGTTTTCAGAGGAAGGGAACAGGTGAAACCGGTGGGTGTGAAGACGGTGCTAAAAATTATGAAACCAAACTAAGTTAAATTGTTGTATGTGTGCATGTAGATTCATTCAGAAACATATGATACATGCATTATGATAGTTATTTTTCTTCTATTTAAATCTTGACACTATGCATATTGTGTAATTGTCAATTTATACATGTTAATGATGTTATTGTGTAGGTTTAATTGGTTTACTTACTGAGTCATCGAGCTCACTCCATTGTTTAAATCCCCTTTGGGAACAAATAAAGGTAAAGACCCCACATAAGACTTGGACATGGCCTATCAGAAAGAAAGAAGACTGATTTTGATCAAGAATTTTCTTATGAGATGTTTTCTTGATATGTGTTACATAACTTATGAAACTTTTTATGTATAAGTTATATGCTAGTGTAAGTGTATGTAATATTTACTTAACATGGTTAGTTGTCCCTATCTTAAGTGCTGGTTGATGTAGTTGTAGTAACTTTTAAATTAGTGGACCTTGATATGTGATAGTTGTGTGTGTCTGTGCGCACGCGCGTGCGCACGCCCGCGCGTGTTGTGCATTATAAATAAGTAGGTAAGGTCAAGCCAAAATCTTATCATTGCGTGGGTGATTGTTTATACATTTGGAAAATGTTGAACTTGATGTTAAGCCATGGAGGCTATTGATGATGTATTTGTATATGGATAAGTGAAATATTCAAGAGAGATGCTGCCGAAATTTTAGTATGATATAGTGATATATTGTTATTATCATCCTTTGATTAACAGTTGAATTGGTGGATTAGCCTAATTAAATCTGGGACAGTTACAGTTTGGTATCAGAGCATGATTTAAGATGAAGAGTAGAGCTAAGGTATAGGCCTAAGAAGTATAAGCTTAGGGACATAATCTATTAAGGTTAATTCGAATGATTGATGTGCATGCACATGTGCGTTGTTTGCATGATTGTGTGATTGTATGGCGGGTAGTTGTAGAATAGTAGCAGGTTTTACGTACTGGATTAACCATGAATAAAGTGATATTTAATTTTTTTTCCTTACATCTGAATCTATATACCCGATTCAGATGGGTCAACTGAGGGTGTGAGGCCGTAGTGTCGACCGCTAGTAGTATGAGACACTGGATCGAGAGAATGATTTAAATATTAGTTGAATGTAGGTTCATTCAAATCGAAGAATCAGTATTGGAAATTTCCTGCAAGACAAAAATTTATTAAATTGAGGAATATAACGATTGTCTTGATAATATTTATCCTTGTATCATTTCATTAGTTATGCTCTGATACTAAACTGTAATGGTCCCAGATTTAATTAAAGCTAATCCACCAATCTAACTGTTAATCAAGGGACGATAATAATAATATATCAGTAGATCACGCTAAAATTTCGGCAGCATCTCTCCTGAATATTTCACTTATCCATATACAAATACATCATTAATAGCCTCCATGGCTTAACATCAAGTTCAACATTTTCCAAATATATAAACAATCACCTACGCAATGATAAGATTTCGGCTTGACCTAACCAACTTATTCATAATTCACAACGCGCGCGCGCACACACACACACACACACACAATATATATATATATATATATATATATATATATATATATATATATATATATATATATATATTATAATTGTCACATATCAAGGTCCACTAATTTAAAAGTTACTACAAACTGTTGGCCCAAAGTCCATCACTCTAGTTTTGATGATGATTAACTCATATAGTTATACTACTAATGATCTTGTGTTTATTAATTTTTAAATATTCAATCAAGATCTTTGTCTGTGTTTAGCTTCAACAAAAGATTCGAAGTTAAGTTTTGAAGCTAATACATGTTGATTCAAGAGCTCGCGCTTCAAGAGCGCATCAAGTACTCAAAGAGAAGTCTAGCTCGTTTGAATCAAGTTTGGATTAAGTCAAGATGAAGAAGAAGATTTTGAAGAAAAAATTTTCAAGAAGACTTGAGTCCTAGTTTGTAAGTTTAATATTTTTATTTTAAGATAAAATTTAAAGGATAGATTAGTTATGAATTGCTCAAGCTCACACACACCCACACCCACAAAATATTTCATAACTTTCATGTTAAATATTTTTAGTTCTTGGAAAATATAGTTTTGGTTTTTGAATTTTCAAGAATACATCTTTTGTTTTCATGAATAGATTTCATCAAAACAAGTTACATGATTTATATGTGTATTGAATTTCATTCATATACATTGTTGCTCCATATTGTCTAGAAACTTATTTTGATAAGTTTAATTCATGTGTTTTAAGTTTTGTATTTATCAAAACTTATTTTGGAGCTTATTATCAAAAACAAGTATATTTCATCTACTATGTATATTGGATCATTTTCATACACACTATACTTTAAATGTGTTTCAATATCTTATTTTTGTATTTGAAAAAGTTTTGAAAAAATCAGTTTTTCTTTTTAGAAAGTTTGTTTCAAAAATTACCGTTTTTGTTTAAAGCTTAAATTTCTATGCCTCAAAAATAGTCCAATTGTTTGTAATATGTGTTGATTTTTTATCACACATATTTGTACTTCAAAATATTTACATGAACTTATTTTTGTGAAATTTATGGAGTTTTGTTGGAATTTATAGGTGTTTTCAAATTCAGATTCTCAACCCTATAAAAGTTATTTCTGGGCTACTGGCAGTCGACCGACCGGTCAATCGAAGCATGGCTCAGTCAACCGTTCGGTCGACCGACGTGCATAAAAACGTGCACAACCCAGAACCCTGACTCGGCCGACTGACCGGTCGACCGAAGCACGGGCCGGTCGACCGACTGGCTCACCCAACTCTTGGTTGGGTGGCGATCAATCGAGCGGTCGACCGACAGAGAGATTGTCTCTCTGTACCTTGGGGGCGGTCGACCGGCAACCCCAACGGTCATACATTTGACCGTTGGTCAGTCGACCGACAGGTCAGAACTAGCCTGTAACGGCTAGTTTTCTGAACCTCTATTTAAGGGGTCCTTTGGCCAGTATTTGGGTAAGATTTTCACAAGCTTTTAGAGCCAGTTTTTCCTATCTTCTGTAGAGTTTTTCCAACAAGTTTTGAGCTTAACTTTCATATCAAAAGAAGAGTTTATCAAGCATGTTTATCTTGATCTTTTTCAAAAAGAATTTTTTGAGCTTTTCACCTCTTCAATCTATCTTGTTTTTTCACACAAGGTTGAGCTATCCATTGCTATATCCATCCTATAGGGATCCTTGTATGTGAGAAAGTTTGTTTGTGATCAAGAAGTGATCACATAGTTTTCATCTTTGTATTGAGGAGAAGTTGGAGGTTGTGGCCTTGGCGAATTGCGGGTTCGTGTTGTGTTGTTCTTACGGGAACAAGTGAGGGACTTGCGAGTTCAAGAGTTCTTGAGGGAGCTCATTGTAGATGTTGTGGCACCGAGTGATCTTACAGGATCGATTTTAGTGAAAATCCTTCTTTACGGTGAAGACGGGGACGTAGAGCAAGTGCTCGAACCTCGAAACAAATCTCCCGTGTTTGTGATTGCTTACTCTCTCTCTCACTTGTGTTTATACCTTACTTCTCTTATTGCTTACATCTTTATATGCTTGATATTTACTTGAGCCTAATTGATATATATACTTGGGATTGTTTGATATCTTGCATGCTTGTATTCCTTGCCTATTCTACACATGCTTGATATTGTATTTATGCTCACATAAGTATTGAATCAAAAGAGTTATAGTTGCACCTCAACTCTTAATTTAGACGAATCTTGAGGAGAAGTTCAGAGCCCTTCACTGGTATTCGGCTTCAATCTTTGGTTATCTTTGTGCGGTAGTGTAATAGTTTTAGTTTGCATAATTAGCTTTTAATTTCGCATTTATTTGGTATTTGATTAGCACGTCACCTATTCACCCCCTCCCCCTCTAAGTAACCTACACAAACTACAGCGACCACCACTTAAGATAGGTACAACTAACCATGTTAGGTAATTATATATACTTATACTAGCATATAACTTATACATAAAAAGTTTCATAAGTTTATGTAACACATATAAAGGAAACATCTCACAAGAAAATTCTTGATCAAAATAAGTCTTCTTTCTTTCCGATAGGCCATTTTCAAGTCTTATGTGGGGTCTTTACCTTTATTTATTCCTGAAAGAGGGTTAAACAATGGGTAAGCTCGACGACAGGGGAGGAGGGGAGGGTGTAGATCACCTAGAGGGGGGTGAATAGGTGACTAGCAATCTAATGATGAATAATGCGGAATTAAAAACTATTTAAGCAAACTAAAGCTATTAAGCTAAACACACCAAGTATAACACAAGAGTGTAGCCGAATTCCCAGTGAAGGGCTTTGGACTATCTCCTCAAGATTCCTCTAGATAAGAGTTGAGGTGTCGCTATGACTCTCTTGGTTGAATACAAGTGTGAGCAAACAATCCCAAGCATGTATCAATAGAGCACCAATATATCAAGCATATAAAAGAGATAAACAATATAAGCATGCAAGATATAAATACAAGAGAGAGAGATAGAGAGAGCAATCGCAAACACAGAAGATTTGTCTTGAGGTTCAAGTACGCTTGCTCTACGTCCCCGCCTTCAACACTATGAAGGATTTTCACTAAAAATGATCCCACCGGATCACTCGGTGTCGCAACATCTACAACGATTTCACACTAGAACTTCTTGGACTCACTAGTCCCTCTCTTGTTCCCGCAAGAACAACACACGCAAGCACACTAGCTTGCCGAGGCCGCACCTCTATACCAAGCTCCCACAATAACTCAAAACAACACGAACCCGCAAGTTCGCCTCCTCAAATACAAGATGAAACACTTTGGTGATCTCAACACATTGATCACCTAAAACACTCTCATAACAACTCTCCTATAGGATTGATATAGCAATGGAAAGCTCAAGTATGTATGAGAAAAACTAGGATAGAGATGTGAAAAACTCAAGAAATCTCTTTTGAAAACACTCTTGATAAACTCTCCTTTTGATATGAAAGTTTTAGCTCTAAAACAAGTGGAGATAAACACTTAGAAAGGTAGGAAAAACTAGCATAAAAACTCTCTTGAAATCTTTTGAAAAATAGCCTAAAATAGTCCCATATAAATAGGCACCAAAAACTAGCCGCTGGGGACAACTCAGCAGGAAATCCTGCCGTCGGTCGATCGCCCGGTCGACCGCCAACGGTCAGAACTGGGCATTGACCTAACGGTCGACCGGGGCAGATCCAGAGAGCAAAGCTCTCTGGACAGTCGACCGTGCGGTCGACCGGCCCTGACTGTGCACGTTTGTGCACATCGATCGACCGCCTGATCGACCAACTTCTGGCTTGGTCGACCAGCCCGGTCGACCGCCAGAAGACCTGGTCAGCAATGTAAAGGGATTTAAAACTTGGTCTTTTTATCTTTAATAAAATCCCATAAATTCTCATAAATTCTACAAAAATAAGTTCATTAACATACTTTGATATGCAAACATGTTTGATTAAAAATCAAAATATATTACAAACATTTTGAACTATTTTTGCGATATAAAAATTTTGGCTTTAAACAAGAACCGTATTTTTCAAAAACAATCTCCAAATTGAAAAACGATTTTTTCAAAACTTCTCCAAATACAAAACAAGATATTTTAAATATTTTTGAAGCTTAGTGTGTATGGATATGATCCACTACACATATGAGATGAAATATCTATGTTTTTGATAATAAGTTCTAAAGTAAGTTTTGATAAATCCAAAACGATATTTTTCTAAACACAAAACTATCATATGAAAACATATATAAATTTTGTGTGTGTATGTGTATATGAACTTGAGCAATCCACCAACTAATTTATCTTTTACATTTTATCTAAAAGCAAATCTTGACACTTACAAAACCCGATACAAGTCTTCTTGAAAATCTTCTTCTCCTTCTTGACTTGGTCCAAAATTTTGATCCAATAAGCTAGACTCCTCTTGAGTACATGATGCAATCTTAATGTGCGAGCTCTTGAATCAACACGTGCTAGCTCCAAAACTTGACTCTGAATCCTTTGTTGAAGCTAAACATCTACTAAGATCTTGATCAAATATGTGAGACTAAATAGACAAAAGATCATTAGTACTATAACTACATGAGTTAATCATCATCAAAACTAGAGCGATGGGCCTTTGGGCCAACAATCTCTCCCTTTTTGATGATGACAGAACTCATGGAGTTATATATGCATGGATTAAAGTTAAGCTTCATAGAAGCTCCCTCTTAACTCATGCATAACAATAAACATAAATATATTCAATGAAGTACATAAAACTAAACAAACATATATGAATAAACAAGGAGATAAACATGCATAAACTTACCATACTCTTCTCCCCTTTTTGCATTAAAAAAAACATATATACATAAATAAGAAAATAAACATGCATATATAAACTCTCAAAATTCTTCTCCCCTTTTTTGCATAAACAAAACATATATGCATAAACAAGAAAATAAACTTGCATATATAAACTCTCAAAATTCTTCTCCCCCTTTTTGTCAATTCATCAACAAAGGGGCGAAAACAAATCAAATAATAAAGATATATATGCGATATACATTCATAAAGAAGAGAGACGTGAAGTAAGCTCCCCTGCATACATGCATACATGAAGAAGGGATGACATGACCCTAACTCACATAAAGCATAATATACAATGTATAAGCGGAGATGTTAAGCTCCCCCTACACACGTGTACCACATAAAGAAGAGATGTCAAGCTCCTAAATATAAGATACACTCAACATGAATCTATATATAGAAGAGCTGTTAAGCTCTCTTTGCATATAGGCAATACATATTAAGAAATTTTGAAAACAAATTTTAAAATCTCTTAAATCAACAGAATAAATTAATTTTGAGATACTACATGTAAATAAACAAAATTTTAAGATACCACTTGTAAATAAACACAATTTTAAGATATCACTTGTAGGTTATTGATACCACTAGAAATATCTTGTAAATTTTTGTTACCAATTAAAAGGTAAAATATGAAGTATATTTTGATATCAATTGAAATACCAATTGAAAACAATGCATAAGCTTATAAAGATACCAATTTATATTTAAAAAATTAGTCAAGCTTAGTATAAACATAATTTGTGCATTAAGCATATAAGGATATTGTAAATCAAGCACAATTAAAATATATATATATATGTATGAAAATGGAAATACCAGTAGAAATTGATACTAATTGAAGTTTAAAAACATATATATATAAGAAACAAATATGAGTATACAAACATAAGATTCCATGAAGAACATGTGTATAACTCATAACTACCACTCTATTCATGACATGTTTAAAATAAATTTTTAATTTTGAGCATACAAGACATGGTCACCCATCCAACCGCTCTTAGGTTGGTAGGGATTTTCAAAAATAAGAGTTTTAAAATATTTTAGCATACTTTGAAAACTCTACCAATTGAAGAATAAATAACTAGTTTAAAGTAATTTATAAAAAAACTAGTTAAAGATCCTTCAAATATGAAAACAAGTCATATATCCCATGAAGCATGCTAAAAACATAAGAGTTGACACTCAAAATCTATAAAGCTCAAAAATTCTCATGAAAACAGTGTCATGAGTAAACAAATGATGTGTGAGTGCACAAGAATCATGTGAATAGCATATTTATGAAAATAATCAATAAGGCTCAAAATAACATGAAATTCTTTTATCAAAAACGTGAAAATCATAAAAATGTATTTTTCATTAAAATCAAACTTCAAGGTATATGTATGTTCTATCAAAACTAACAATATACATACATATTCCAAACACAAATGAGTCCATAATGTAATTTGCATGAAGGCAAGTGACTCAAGGGTATACATGTATATTTATTAGTTTTAGACAAGAATAACATATACATAAAGCAAAACATATAAAAATAGGGAAAACAAGTGTAAATGAGGGAATCATCAAAATTAGGTTATACATGTACATGTAATGAGTACAAATGAGCAATGAGGAACAAACATATAATAATCAAATGTAGCTCACTACTTGTACAAGTATATACACAAGTTTTAATGAAAAATTCATCTAAACAAGTATTCACCACATGAAGCACAAAACCAAAACATACTAATAAAATTATCTATGTAAAAGCATGTAAACTAAATGGGAGTTTAGAGATAGTTACCAAACCATATGCACTATTCTTTAAGCCTCCAAAACATGGTGGTCCTCCCACCAAACTTTCTTGATAGTGATGCATCAATAAAGTATGTCAATCAAGCTCATGCATTCACCACCAAGGTACCATACCTCTCACGTTTTGTGAGAGCCCGCACCTACATCAAATACAAAAGGTGGGGATTTTGGTACCCATTTTCTTTTGGGTCCACGGGGGTTAGCATCAAATGGAACCCAAACATTATTATTTGTAAAATTTATATGATTTATCTTATCAAAATAAAACTTTGCTAAATGGCCTTTGTGGCCGCAATGTATACATTTGTACACTCTAGCATGCATATAAGTGTGATCATGATGTGCAAAGTGTGCATATGTATGCCGTCAGTTATGTGCATGAACATGTGGAGCTTGTTTCTTTTGAAATAAGGTTTCAAATTTAGAATGATTAAATATACAATAGCTCAAAGTTGATCTCAAATAATTTATTCTATTTTTCAAAACTTGAATCTCATTTTTATTGATAGCAGCATGAAGAGCATGGTAAGAATGAGAATCAACAATCTTTTTCTTTTTAGAAATGTTTTCCTTTTCTTTTGAAACAATTTTTCTTTTTAAAGAGTTGTTTTCTTTCAAAATAGTTTCTTTTTCTTTTTCCACCAAAGTGATTTTATTTTTCAAGGAATTATCTCCTTCACAAGTATCATTTAACTTAGAAGACAAGAAAATATTCTCCTTTTTCAAAAATTCATTTTCTTTTGAAATGTTTTCAAATTTATTTTGAAGGGAATCCTTTTCTTTTGAAATGGACTCATATTTATTTTTTAATCTTTTATCGTCCTTTTTAAGCAAATCATATTTTTCAAGAAGTTGTTGATAAAATAAAGTAAGCTCATCATATGGCATGTCAACATCCTCATCAAGCTCGGATTTAGAATTTACCTCAAGGGGGTTTATCCCCTTGGACCATGTAGCGTATGTTGGAAGCAGTACTCCCATCATCTGAGTCACTCCCCGCATAGTATTGCTTTTGTTCACCAAGGGAGATAAGAGTGTTCCATACTATAAAAGCCGAATTAAAATTAGCAACCCTAGATAAATATTGATCATTTAGGGTAAATCTCAAAGCATGAAGGGCTTTTGCATTAGCCTCAAGGTTTTTGCCATTTAAACAATATGAATTTTTAATAGTGACAAAATAAACATGAATACCTAGGACTTTGAGATACATTGACATCTTAACTTTTCAAATTTAGATGTTAAGAATATCAAACATGGGAGGTGTCATGAAATCCATGTGTGTGTAAACAAATAATGTGATTAGCTAAAATGAGGATCTTTTACTCAAGGTTGTTAGACCCAAATCAAGAGCACTAAGCTCTGATACCACTTGTAGATCACTTAGAGGGGGTGAATAGGAGACTAGCTAATCTAATGATGAATAATGCAGAATTAAAAACTATTTAAGCAAATTAAAAACTATTAAGCTAAACACACCAAGTATAATACAAGAGTGTAGTCGAATTCCCGGTGAAGGGCTCTGGACTATCTCCTCAATATTCCTCTAGATAAGAGTTGAGGTGCCGCTATGGCTCTCTTGGTTGAATATAAGTGTGAGCAAACAATCCCAAACATGTATCAATAGAGCACAAATATATCAAGCATATAAAAGAGATAAACAATATAAGTATGTAAGATATAAACACAAGAGAGAAATAGAGAGAGATCAATTACAAACACGGGAGATTTGTTTCGAGGTTCGAGCACCCTTACTCTACGTCCCTGCCTTCAACACTATGAAGGATTTTCACTAAAAACGATCCCACCGGATCACTCGGTGCCACAACACCTACAACGAGTTCACACTAGAACTCCTTAGACTCACTAGTTCCTCTCTTGTTCCCGCAAGAACAACACGCGCAAGTACACTAGCTTGCCGAGGTCGCACCTCTACACCGAGCTCTCACAAGAACTCGAAACAACACGAACCCGCAAGTTCGCCTCCTCAAATACAAGATGAAACACTCTGGTGATCTCAACACTTTGATCACCTAAAACAATCTCACAACAACTCTCCTATAGGATTGATATAGCAATGAAAAGCTCAAGTATGTGTGAGAAAAACTAGGATAGAGATGTAGTGAAAACTCAAGAAATCTCTTTTGAAAACACTCTTGATAAACTCTCCTTTTGATATGGAAGTTTTAACTTTAAAACAAGTGGAGATAAACACTTAGAAAGGTAGGAAAAACTAGCACAAAAACTCTCTTGAAATCTTATGAAAAATAGCCCAAAACAGCCCCATATAAATAGGCTCTGAAAATAAGCCGTTGAGGATAACTCAGTAGGAAATCCTGCTGTCGGTCAACCGGTCGGTCGACCGCCAATGGTCGGATTTTTGACCGTTGGGAAAAGTGGTCGACCGGACGGTCGACCGATACTGGGCATTGACCTAACGGTCGACCGGGGCAGATCCAGAGAGCAAAGCTCTCTGGACGGTTGACCGTGTGGTCGACCGGCCCTGGCTGTGCACGTTTGTGCACATCGGTCGACCGCCCGATCGACCGACTTCTGGCTCGGTCGACCGCCGGAAAACCTGGTCAGCCATGTAAAGGGATTTAAAACTTGGTCTTTTTATCTTTAATAAAATCCCATAAATTCTACAAAAATAAGTTCATTAACATACTTTGATATACAAACATGTTTGATTAAAAATCAAAACATATTACAAACATTTTGAACTATTTTTGTGATATAGAAATTTTGGCTTTAAACAAAAATCGTATTTTTCAAAAATAATCTCCAAATTAAAAAACATTTTTTTCAAAACTTCTCCAAATACAAAAACAAGATATTTTAAATACTTTTGAAGCTTAGTGTGTATGGATATGATCCACTACACATATGAGATAAAATATCTATGTTTTTTGATAATAAGTTCTAAAGTAAGTTTTGATAAATCCAAAATGATATTTTTCTAAACACAAAACTATCATATGAAAATATATATAAATTTTGTGTGTGTGTATATGAACTTGAGCAATCTACTAACTAATCTATCATTTATATTTTATCTAAAAGCAAATCTTGACACTTACAAAACCCGACACAAGTCTTCTCGAAAATCTTCTTCTCCTTCTTGACTTGGTCCAAAACTTTGATCCAATGAGCTAGACTCCTCTTGAGTACTTATGTAATCTTGATGTGCGAGCTCTTGAATCAACACGTGCTAGCTCCAAAACTTGACTTCGAATCCTTTGTTGAAGCTAAACACCTGCTAAGATCTTGATCAAATATCTGAGACTAAATAGACACAAGATCATTAGTACTATAACTACATAAGTTAATCATCATCAAAACTAGAGCGATGGGCCTTTGGGCTAACAAAGGGGATCCCGAGGGGTCACGTGACCCCCCGACCCGATCTCATTCCCTATATAATTTGTGACCCCATTGGGTTGGGCCTCTCTTAAGCTGGGCCCGCAAGCCATCAGGTCATATAATTTTTTAAATAATAAAACAAATAAATTCGCTTAAGCTTGCAAATTCAGCTCAGGCCCACTTGCATAATTTTGAAAAATAAAAAACCCTTCCCCTGGTAGAGCTTGAGGCCCGACGAGGACACTGTGTGAGTGAGTGAGTACGTTATCGTCGCCTTATCTTTTTTTTTTCTTTTTCGGTTTGATCAAGCTGCAGCCCTCAAGAAAAAATGGGAAAATTGTCGAACAAAGTCACCGCGACCGTCGCCGGTGAAGCTCATACTCTAGCTCTCATTGGTAAGAAATTTTGATTCTTGGTTGGTGGTTTTTTTTTGTTTAATTTTGGATGATTTATTGTAGGAGATGGGAACGTGTTCTCATGGGGAAGGGGGATGTTTGGGCGTCTAAGGGCTAGGAGCGGCGAGGATGAGCTCTTTCCAGTTCCTGTGGAATTTGGTGATGTTTTCCATTGATTTTGCAAAGGGGAAATCTTACAAAAAAGGGGTCGAGGAGCTAAATTGCAAGTAATTCTTTGCAGGAAAAAGATTACAGGTAGATCTCCTCTGAGATTTCTGGGGAAGTATGCTGGTAGGAATCTGATCAATGCGCGATCACTTTATCCCTTTGACGATGCGATCGACCAGACAATCGGACTGCTGCCTGATGGGATTCCCTTCTCGCCTGGTTCGGGGAATCGGAGAACAGAAGCTTGGTAGAACCCTCTTGTTACTTCTCGAGCTGTCTCCGCTTGGGAATTCCTTCTCGCCTGGTTCCAAAAATTCCTTGAGAGATAGGAAGATCTTAGGGTATTAGCACCCTGATTAGAGAAGTAATTCTCTGAATTTTTGGAAGCAAGAGAATGGGTCTCTGTTTAGCCGTCTCTCCTCTTTTTCCTCTACTTTTCAGCCTCTCTGTGTCTGTGTGTGTATACCCCTGGTGGGCTATTTATAGGAAGAGCAGGGGTATAATTGTCCCTTGAAAGTCTGAAAACAGATTGAGTCAGTCTGTTTAAATCTAGAAAGTAGTCTTGCCGCGAGGTTAGAATCAGCTTTTGCGAAGGTAGGAATAGCAGGTAATGTTGATCTCCTGATCCGCTTTGATTCTTTCCAAATAACTGAAAGATCTCCCCTGATCTTCTTACTTGTTTTAGGAGAGTCAAGAGATTATGGTAAATAACTGCCAAATTTGATTTCAGATTTGATCTCGATTAGATTTGATCTTGAATAGATTTGATCTCATATGGAGATTCAATTGGTCAAAGGTGACCATAAAAGACCTGCAGCGGGGCTACTTCGTCGAGCTCGCAGCGGAGCTGGGGGAAGCGTCTGGCGAAGTTAAAAGAAAGCTCTTCAGCGGAGCTGGATACTTTCGTGGCGAAGCTACCCATTAGCCTTCTGCGCGGCTGCATAGGATTTTGGGCGAAGTGAACCGCCTGCGGAGTTAACTGAGCACATCTTGCAGCGAAATTCGCGAGGGGACTCTCTGCGATGCTAAGCAATTTCAGCTTCTCATGCGAGACTCATCTTGTGGGCTCATGCGGGGCTAAGTGTTGAGCTAACTTAGTATCCCCTACGAGCTTTTCTTGGTTTACTGCCTGCTTCGCCGGATCAATAGAGTCCAAGTTGCTGATTCGTCCCTTTTGAGATGGGTGAAGAATTGGTCGTCAGCTTGTCTGTCACTTGTCTTTTGTAAATGTCAACAAGTTAGACATTATTCAGACCAGTTAGGAATCTTATCTTTTTTAGAGTGTCAATAGGTGATGCTTCTTCTCCTTCTTCGTTTTCAGTTGGCGGAGAGAGCCTGAGACCTAGATTTGTTGGGATTATTTTCGGCGCTTACCACAACACTTTGCAAGGTTTGCGATCTTAAAATTTTCTGTTGCTTTAATTTTCTGTTAGTTATCTAGTATTGTTTATTTTAATCTGATTAAGATCATGTTTGATGCGTTAAAAGGTAAGTAATTTAGACTTAATTGATCAGCATCATGTTTGATTTGCTGAAAAGATTGTTTATTTAGCTTTCTTTATTAGTTTAGTCTGATCAGAAATCGTCGTCAATGTGATAAAGGTTAGTAATTAAGTTTGGTTTTGTTCTTAGTTTTTTAATGAAAAATTTGGCATCCGCGGTGGCAGTGGCGGGTGGTAGAGGGCGGTGGGAAAATTAGCATTTTTTATTAGATTTTTTAATGTGATAAATCGTGTGGTGGCGGACGGCGCCACGAGGAGGTTGCCCTCGATTCGGTCTTCACCATCGCGCTTGAAATCAGACTCGCCACTGTTCATGGAGGCTTTTTGTAACCCCATCATTGAAATCCTAGCTCTGCCACAGCTCAGTAAACCAATTAAACCTACACAATAACATCATTAACATGTATAAATTGACAACTACACAACATGCATAGTGTCAAGATTTAAATAGAAAAAATAATCAACACAATGCATGTGATTGGTCACTAATATTGCACATTTAATATCATATTCTCCTACTTATTATAGAATAAAATCTGCATTTTTCTAATTAAATGTTTAATTTATTTGCAGGCCCATTCCTAAAGGAGAGTGTAGAGAAATGAGCCCAAAAGCCCACCAAATCCTGACTTAATTCAGAATAAATTCGAAATCAAGGAGTCAGGGCTAAATCTTGGCATATCAGAGATGTTGAAAACCGGTTGAGAAGAATCCTCCCTGAATCGATCGGTTGAAGCCAAGGATCAAAGGCCATTTTGTCAAAATCCCGAACATAAATTGCAAATCCAGATAAAGATAATTACAAATCATGAAACCGGGGAGCTCCACCAACAGGGTGTGGCCACCTAGCCACACCCTGGCCGCAGAAACGCGGCCAAAGCCGCGTTTCTGCGGCTCTGTTGGAGAGTTAGGGGGAGCGTTTGCTCCCCCTATCTTCATATGATCCTGTAGGTTGGGTTTTGCCTATAAATACTGAGATTTTCAGAGCCTCCAGGGGACGACCATGCAGAGATAGGATTTAGTCCACTTTTTCATTTTTTAGTGTAGGTTTTTGTTTTTCTTTTCATGTAATTTTTAGTTTTAATTTATGTAAATCAGAGGAGATCAGAGTTTCATAGGAGAACGAGAACGAAGCTTGTGCTGAGAGTGACACCGGTGTAAGGTTTCTTTCTTCTCTTATTGTTATGAAATCGAATCTGTAGTTACCTTTTTTATGTACTTCGTTTTAGTGTTCTTCTTCTCCTTCTTCTTTTCTACTTCACTCATTCTTGTACCAATTGCTATCCAAGTGAGTCTTATAGCATCGAAAGAGCCTTGCCTTTGCGAGTGCCACCGATAGCTCATGACGATGGATTTAAGTCTCTCTGTATCATTTCATGCTTGTTTTGTCTTGATGATATAATGTGGAAGAGACAATAATCAACTCTTTGTTGGCCCAGTGGCCTTCCACTCTAGTTTTGATGATGATTAACTCATATAGTTATGTTTACTAATAATCTTATGATGTTTAGTTTCAGATCATTAATCAAGATATTAGTTGGTGATTGCTTCAACAAAGGAGTTTTGAAGCCTTTCACATGGTGATTCCAGAGCCCGAGCATCAAGATCATATATAGCACTCGTTGGAGTCTAGCTCGGTGGATCACGGTGTTTTGGATTGAGTCGACTTGAAGATGAAGATCGTCAAGAAGACTTAGGTATCCTAATTTAGTTTGTGTTTTAGATCCATGTGTAAAGATTAGATAGTGTGATATGCTCAAGTTCACTATACACACACGTTTCATGTTTTGGACATTAGTTTTTCAGTTTTTGGTTTAACCGATATTGGTTTTCATGAATAGATAGTATCAATACAAGTTTACTTTGTTTAAATGTATATTAGATATGTTCTATATACATGCATGCTTCAACTAATTGGACAAACTTATTTTGATATGCCTATTCATGAGTTTTTAGTGTTTTGGTATTTTAACAAAACATATTTTGGTATTTAAAGACAAAAACAATGATATGTATATGTTTCATGTATATTGGACCTATGTCCATATGCAACATGCTTTAAAAAAAAAGAAAGAAATAAACAAATCTAATTATTGATTAGCTAGGTGCTTTGGCCTAAGCAAGCCTTAGTATTTATGCGAAAGATGATTAGATAAGTTTGAGAAAAAAATATAAAAATCTCTGATTAAGCTGGGTATTTGTGTCTAATAAAGCATAAGTATTCACGCCTAAAAGGGGTTCATATAATAAAATCCTTAGTTTTGTGGCCTTGTTTGCTCGAGTCCTTAAGTCCTTGGGGTGTTTTCTCACCCGGTGCCCTAAGACCGTTTGGTTTGGGAGTCATCGATTAAAGGCTCGTTACATGGGCAGATTAGAAAGCCTAATAGAACTAAGGAATATTACCACAATATATATATATATATATATATATATATATATATATATATATATATAAATAAGGCATAAGAGTTAGAGTTAATGAACCCTTCGTCAAAATTTTTACGATCACAAGGTGCATATGTCTTAGGGTAAAGTAATAGACTAGATGAGAAGTACAATTTGACTCCTTACTTTGATTGATAACAAATTTTTGAATAGAGACTAAGTTTAGGAATGAAAAATTCAGTTTTCCTATAACTTATAGATTGCTTAAATCTTACAATTATATTTCAAATATTTTTCTCTTTCAAAATGCTTTTCGAAAATACTAACTCTTTGTTTCTCTTTCTTTATGGATTTTGTGGGTGCAATCCGCTGAAAACCCTCACGAGACAAAACTCGTCCTCTAGGGGAAACCTAGAGGTTTAACGGCTTGTTGCACATGCTCAGTGCAATCGCGTGACCTGCGAAAGTGGTCTAATAATCCTTAGTATAGTTTAGTTGTTTTGCTCGAGGACGAGCAAAAGATAGGTATGGGGGTGTGATTGATCGCTAATGTTGCATATTTAGTATCATATTTCCATACTTATTATAGAATAAAATCTGCATTGTCCTAATTAATTGTTTAATTTATTTGCAGGCCCATTCCTTAAGGAGATAAAGAGAAATGAGCCCAAAAGCCCACCAAATTCTGAATTAAATCAGAATTAATTCACACTCAGTAAATCAGGGTAAAATCAAGAGGTTGAAAACCGGTTGAGAAGAATTCTCTCAGAATTGATCGGTTGAAGCAAAGATCAACGGCCATTTCTTCAAAATTTCGGAGCTAAACTGCAAATCCAACCCAAGATAAAACCAGAACTCGACCCCGGGAAGACCATCAACAGGGTGTGGCCACCTGACCACACCCTGGCCGCGAAAACGCGGGCAAAGCCGCGTTTCTGCGGCTTGGTTGGGGAGTTAGGGGGAGCGTTTGCTCCCCCGATCTCCCCGGGATCCTGTAGATTGGGTTTTTGCCTATAAAAGGCCAGTATTTGCACTAAAAAATGGACGACCATGCAGAGATAGGATTTAGCCTAATTTTCAATCTTTGTAGTTTAGGTTTTCTTTTCTTTTTATGTAATTTGTATGTAAGCTTAGGTTAGATGAAGATTCATGTAAATAAGAGAGAGAGGCTGATGTTGAGAGTGACACCGATGTACCCTCCTCCTTTCTTCCATTATTTCTGCAAGTAATAAAGGTAAATGTTTTTGTTTTATGTTCATATTTCCTTTTGTTTCCTTATTCCTCTTTCTACTTTACCTCTTTTGTTTTTGATGAGCTTGCAAGTAAATCCAGAAGCATAAGTATAACGATGTTGTGTGAGTGCCAATGATAGTTCATGAAGACGCTCTCCTCCTCAAGATCCGTATCACTTCATTCTTACGCCGCTTGATGATATAATGCAAACGGGGACTGAGCTCGATCCTATGATCTATGCGTTGAACGCCTCCAAGCAAGGTAGAACATGCAAGGTTTCCAGGTAAGTCATCAAATCAAATTAGGTAAGTATTTCTTCAACCTTCTTTCTTTTCTTTTATTTCTTTAGTATAGATCGCCAACACGATTTCTTTCACCTCATCTTCCAACTCTTTCTTTCCCAACTCATTTGTACATAATCGTTTTCATCGTTTTCTGATTTTCTCCACCTTCTCATTCTACCGTTTTCTTTCTAGCTTTAACATAACTCTTTTCTTATTTTCTTAACTTAAAACAAAGAAGAACTTTCGTTTTGTCTTCATAAAGATTTCAATAAAGAACCGTGAACGCTTCTATCGCAAACCCTCCTTGTGGATCACGACCCGCATAGCCACTTGCTATAGCGGTAAGAATTGAGCACTTGCACATCTTCATTCTAAATCTAAAATTCTTTATTTTTATGTGCAGGTTTTACTTCAATTAAATTTTTGGCATCGTTGCCGGGGAGGGTAACGTTTTTATTGAAATCTGATTTTTATTAAAAAAAATTTAGAACTAAAACGAACTTTCTTCTCTATTGCAGGTTATAGGGCAAGCAAAGCGGGAAAATAAGATTGCAGTAACATATAAGTGGTCTTGGGCCTCTGCTCTAGAAAGCAGAGACCAAGTGCCTCTGCTTTGCCGCGTTTTCGCGGCCAAAGCCGCGGATCCGCGGCAAAAAGGAGTTGACTACTAACGTTGTTTTTTGCAGGGCTGCTTGACTTGCAAAATTCTAGTTTTCTGCAATTTGTTTTTTCTTATATGCCATCACCAAAAGCCTGCTAATAAACCAACAGTAAAATACTTGTTGACAAAGATAAAAAATTGATTAGACATTTACATTTTTAGGCACGTGTCTTTTCAATTCATTTATTTTTACTGTTGAAGAGTGCTGGAGCAAGGTACGTTCGCATTGCATGTAGAATAGGACTCATCTCTTGGTTGATTTACATCTCTTTGAGTGAATCTTATTTACATATCTTGTACACTTGCACAAATTGATTTTAAGGGCACCACCCATTAACAAGATAAGGTGGGGATTTAATCACCCTTCCTTAGCCCAAAAATCAGAGTCCAAGCACTCACTAACCCAAGCCTAACTAAAAATGAGTAGACGTTGGCCCTAGGGACATCTTGGACTCAATTAGGAGTTAATCCTAAGGGGAAAAGGTGTTGGAATTTGACTCTTGCCAAATCAGTGTCTAGAAAGGGGATTAAGGGCCGAAAGCCCGAAGGTTGGCGGTTATTTAATTAAGGAACGTCTTTGACAGAAAACCTCCCACCAATCTTGCCCTGACCTGGCTGATTAACTTGTGGTCAAAGTCTGCATTAAACCTCCCGTGGACAGTCTAACCAGTTAGGAGTCGTCTAGGTCATAGGTCTACCCTAACTTAGTTTAGAATTTTTTCTTTTTTGTTTGTTTATTTGTTTGTTTTCTTTTTGTTTGTATTCTATTGTGTGATATGGCTTATAATAACAATTTTTTCAATTTTAATAATAATCCATATTACACACCGACTGCATTTTCGGATATTACCAACCCGGCATATCATAACTTTAACCAACCTAGTGTGCCGGATTGGTCTTATCCGAATCAATATAACCCATGCCCCCAACCTAATAACTATAATTTCCAGAATGACTTCAACTCTTCACAGAGTCAGTGGGGATTCACCTACCCCGAGTCAAATTTTCAACCAACTTGTCCTCCTTCTCCACCTAGTCCACAATCTTTTCAAGATTCATACTTAGATCCACCAGTCCAAAATAGAAAACTATCAATTTTGGAAATGAGTATGCGTGAGTCCAAACAAAAATCACAAAATCTGATGGACTCACAATTTCACCACCAATTCCAAGACAATACTTCATCTTTTCATCAAAACAATGAACCTATCAACTATGAAAAGATGCTTGAAGCCATGACTCAGGCTCAAAGCGCACGTAATCGTGACATAGATATGATGGTCCAATCTCTACGTTCTCACCGTTTGACCAGTTCTGATGTCACTAACCATTCTGTTAGAGCCGAAGAGTCAGGTTGTTTTGGAAATCAAGGTTCCATTTCAGAACAATCATTTGAACTTGCCCAAACTCCAAATTTTGAAAAGACTATTGACAGTTTGGCAAGTTATCCTTTTCCTGAAATCAAACTTGAAAATGAATATGATCATGAACCTCAACTTAGTGATTCAGTTTTACTTCGTGATTCAATAATGACTCCGGTGTCTTCACCTGATTTCAACCTTTTCCCCGATTCAACATTGGATCCTGTGCCAATTCATCATGAAATTGAATCACCCATTTTTGATGATCATATTGAACTTGACCAATTTTACACTTTTGAAAACCCTATTGACAAATTGGCAAGTTCTCATTTTTTTGATATTGAACTCAATGAGAAATGTGACCTAGATTCTCAAATCTGTGATCCAGTTCAAATTCCCGAATCAATACTGACTCCTGTTTTGTTACCGGACTTGAGTAATATTTTAGAGTCAGTTTTGATTCCCACACCTATCATTCTTGAACTTGAATCACCAATATTAAGTCACATTCCATTGTTGAAAAATAAATGTGGACTTGAGTTTCAACTTCTTGACTTGGACCCAATTCCTGAACCTATTTCGACTCCTGAACCTTTACTTGACTTAAGTCACCTTCCTAAGTTGGTATTAGTTCATGTACTTCCTGAGTCCAAGTCAATCATTCTATCTTTTCACACTCCATTCTGGGACGAGGTGATTGATAAATTTGACTCTGAAATCAGTTATGGAATTTGGAAATTAGATGGAGTCAAATACTTAATAAAAATCCTTCATTGATACACAATCTTAATGGGTTATATTAGAGAAACTTCTGGTGGGTTCCTCCGAACCCAACGAAAAGTCGATTGGGTCGCATTTCGTGGACCAATCAGACCACCACCGGAACCACCACCTTAAGGTAACATTTTCCTTTCCTTTCGTCTTTTTCATGCATCTATGCATTAATTCATACATTGAGGACAATGCATGAGATAGTGTGGGGGAGGGTCTAACATAACTTAGGTTTTTCTTTTATTAAAAAATAAAAAAATTAACATTTTCTTACTTTTAAAAACTTTTTGAAAAATAGAAACAATATTTTGACATATTTTTTGTAAGAAATTAAGTCAATTTTAAGGAATAGGAAAATTCAAATTAGGATTTCTTATACTTGGTCAAAATAAGATTATTTGTTTGATTTTTAGGGTTAGGAAGAAAATTTGTCAAAGTAATTTAGTCTTGATCTTTACCTTGATGAAATATGCACACTTCATACACTTACACACTTAGGATTCAAAAACAAAGATTCTTATGTCTTATAAAAAAAAAAGAAATAAACAAATCTAATTATTGATTAGCTAGGTGCTTTGGCCTAAGCAAGCCTTAGTATTTATGAGAAAGATGATTAGATAAGTTTGAGAAAAAAAATATAAACTGGGTATTTGTGTCTAATAAAGCATAAATATTCACGCCTAAAAGGGGTTCATATAATAAAATTCTTAGTTTTGTGGCCTTATTTGCTCGAGTCCTTAAGTCCTTGGGGTGTTTTCTCACCCGGTGCCCTAAGACCGTTTGGTTTGGGAGTCATCGATTAAAGGCTCGTTACATGGGCAGATTAGAAAGCCTAATAGAACTAAGGAATATTACCACAAAATATATATATATATATATATATAATATATATATATATATATATATTATATATATATATATATATATATATATATATATAAATAAGGCATAAGAGTTAGAGTTAATGAACCCTTCGTCAAAATTTTTACGATCACAAGGTGCATATGTCTTAGGGTAAAGTAATAGACTAGATGAGAAGTACAATTTGACTCCTTACTTTGATTGATAACAAATTTTTGAATAGAGACTAAGTTTAGGAATGAAAAATTCAGTTTTCCTATAACTTATAGATTGCTTAAATCTTATAATTATATTTCAAATATTTTTCTCTTTCAAAATGCTTTTCGAAAATACTAACTCTTTGTTTCTCTTTCTTTATAGATTTTGTGGGTGCAATCCGCTGAAAACCCTCACGAGACAAAACTCATCCTCTAGGGGAAACCTAGAGGTTTAACGGCTTGTTGCACATGCTCAGTGCAATCGCGTGACCTGCGAAAGTGGTCTAATAATCCTTAGTATAGTTTAGTTGTTTTGCTCGAGGACGAGCAAAAGATAGGTATGGGGGTGTGATTAGTCGCTAATGTTGCATATTTAGTATCATATTTTCATACTTATTATAGAATAAAATCTGCATTGTCCTAATTAATTGTTTAATTTATTTGCAGGCCCATTCCTTAAGGAGATGAAGAGAAATGAGCCCAAAAGCCCACCAAATTCTGAATTAAATCAGAATTAATTCGCACTCAGTAAATCAGGGCAAAATCAAGAGGTTGAAAACCGGTTGAGAAGAATCCTCTCAGAATCGATCGGTTGAAGCAAAGATCAACGGCTATTTCTTCAAAATCTCGGAGCTAAACTGCAAATCCAACCCAAGATAAAACCAGAACTCGACCCCGGGAAGACCCATCAACAGGGTGTGGCCACCTGGCCACACCCTGGCCGCGGAAACGCGGGCAAAGCTGCGTTTCCGCGGCTTGGTTGGGGAGTTAGGGGGAGCGTTTGCTCCCCCGATCTCCCCGGGATCCTGTAGATTGGGTTTTTGCCTATAAAAAGCCAGTATTTGCACTGAAAAATGGACGACCATGTAGAGATAGGATTTAGACTAATTTTCAATCTTTGTAGTTTAGGTTTTTTTTTTTTTTATGTAATTTGTATGTAAGCTTAGGTTAGATGAAGATTCATGTAAGTAAGAGAGAGAGGCTGATGTTGAGAGTGACACCGATGTACCCTCCTCCTTTCTTCCATTGTTTCTGCAAGTAATAAAGGTAAATGTTTTTGTTTTATGTTCATATTTCCTTTTGTTTCCTTATTCCTCTTTCTACTTTACCTCTTTTGTTTTTGATGAGCTTGCAAGTAAATCCAGAAGCATAAGTATAACGATGTTGTGTGAGTACCAATGATAGTTCATGAAGACGTTCTCCTCCTCAAGATCCGTATCACTTCATTCTTGCGCCGCTTGATGATATAATGCGAACGGGGACTGAGCTCGATCCTATGATCTATGCGTTGAATGCCTCCAAGCAAGGTAGAACATGCAAGATTTCCAGGTAAGTCATCAAATCAAATTAGGTAAGTATTTCTTCAACCTTCTTTCTTTTCTTTTATTTCTTTAGTATAGATCGCCAACACGATTTCTTTCACCTCATCTTCCAACTCTTTCTTTCCCAACTCATTTGTACATAATCGCTTTCATCGTTTTCTGATTTTCTCCACCTTCTCATTCTACCGTTTTCTTTCTAACTTTAACATAACTCTTTTCTTATTTTCTTAACTTAAAACAAAGAAGAACTTTCGTTTTGTCTTCATAAAGATTTCAATAAAGAACCGTGAACGCTTCTATCGCAAACCCTCCTTGTGGATCACGACCCGCATAGCCACTTGCTATAGCGGTAAGAATTGAGCACTTGCACATCTTCATTCTAAATCTAAAATTCTTTATTTTTATGTGCAGGTTTTACTTCAATCAGTTAGTTTTCATTAAGACTAGGATTTATACTTGTACATATAGTGGGCCACAAATAAACTTTTATATGTTTGGGCTTGAACGATTATTTGTACTCATTAGATGTGCTAGTATAGTCTAGTTTTAATGATTCATGCATTTAACTTGTATTCCTATTTTATCCATGTTTTTCATGTTTCTATGTTTAACTTCATGTATATGTCTATCTTGTCCAAACTATTTGTTTATACATATACATCCTTTGAGCCACGTGCCTTAATGCATATACATTTGTGGACTCGTTATGTTTTGGATATGTATGTATATTTTAGTTTATACTTGACATACATATGCCTTGAAGAATTCGAGTTTTGATGATTTTCATGTTTTGAGGAATATTGAGCTTGAATGTCTATTTTCATGATTATTTGTGTCACATAACACTTGTACACTCACTTCATTTAAATGTTTCTCAAGATTATATTTTTCAAGAGTACGTATGGGCTTTATGGACTTCGAGTGTTTAGTGTCATGTGATTTACATGTATTTCATGAAATATAATTTTGTTTTATTCCTTACTTGAAGGATTTCGTACTAGTTTAGAAGTTTTTCTATTTAACTAGTTCGGATTCCTAGTTATGGTAGAGTTTTCAAACATACTATATTTTTCAAACCTATTTTTGAAAACCCCTACCTTTCACGGGCGGTTGGATGGGCGACCATGCCTTGTATGCTTTTATTGAAAATCATTTTAAACTTGAGCATGATTGGGTGGTAGGAAATATGAGATATACACTTGATATTATTGTTGTTTCAATTGGTATCATTGGATCTTTTCAATTGGTATCAATATTGATATTTTCTTGTATACTCATATATTTTTATGTATGTATGCTTACACTTCAAATAGTATCAATTTCGATTGGTATCTAACTTTTCATACATATATATGTTTTATTTGTGCTTATTATATCCCTATATCTTAGAGCACAAATTTTGTTTATGCTAAAACTTGAGTTTTTATGACTATCATGTTTCAATTGATTAGTTTTTCAATTGGTATTCAACACAAGCTTATGTATCTTTTTATTTGGTATTTCATAAAGGGGGAGAAAATTTGTATTTTTTTCAATTGGTATTTTGTTTACCGATGATTTCTACTCCCACACTTTATGTTAAAAATTGATTTTATTTTTGTATCATATGTTCTAAATGACAAATACTTACAATTGGTATCTTTATGCCATTCATTGACATATTTTTAATTGGTATCATATTTGATTTGACCCCTTAGTAAATTCTTTGTTTCGAACAAAAAGGGGGAGAAGAATTTATTGATTTGTTTTTACTTTGACCCTTTGTTGATGATTGACAAAAAGGGGGAGAAGTATTTGGTATATATATGCATGTTTTTGGAAAAAGGAGTTATGTTTATGCATATATGTTTTGTGTTTGCAAATAGGAGAAAAAAAAATTGATGTGTTTCATGCTTATCTCCATGCATTTGCATACATGTTCATGAGCCTTCATTTCATATTTATTATGTTTCTTCCTATGCATGAGTTAAGGGGGAGCTTCTTTGAAGCTTAACTTTAATCCATGCATATATAACTCCATGAGTTTTGTCATCATCAAAAAAGGGGAGATTGTTGGCCCAGTGGCCTTCCACTCTAGTTTTGATGATGATTAACTCATGTAGTTATGTTTACTAATAATCTTGTGATGTTTAATTTCAGATCATTAATCAAGATATTAGTTGGTGATTGCTTCAACAAAAGAGTTTTGAAGCCTTTCACATGGTGATTCCAGAGCCCGAGCATCAAGATCATATATAGCACTCGTTGGAGTCTAGCTCGGTGGATCACGGTGTTTTGGATCGAGTCGACTTGAAGATGAAGATCGTCAAGAAGACTTAGGTATCCTAATTTAGTTTGTGTTTTAGATCCATGTGTAAAGAGTAGATAGTGTGATATGCTCAAGTTCACTATACACACACGTTTCATGTTGTGGATATTGGTTTTTCGATTTTTGGTTTAACCGATATTGGTTTTCATGAATAGATAGTATCAATACAAGTTTACTTTGTTTAAATGTATATTAGATATGTTCTATATACATGCATGCTTTAACTAATTAGACAAACTTATTTTGATATGCCTATTCATGAGTTTTTAGTGTTTTGGTATTTTAACAAAACATATTTTGGTATTTAAAGACAAAAACAATGATATGTATATGTTTCATGTATATTGGACCTATGTCCATATGCAACATGCTTTAAAATGATTAAGTATCATGTTTTTGTATTTGGATATGTTTTGGACAAAGTTTATTAGAAAAATCAAAGTTTGAAAAAATACAGGTTTTGGTTTTTGGTAATTTTTCCGTAACACAAAAATGGTTCAAAATGTTTGATATTTGTATTGAAATTTTTATCACATGTTTGTATATCATATATTATGTTAGAAACTATTTTTGTGAATTTTTAGAAGATTTATGGGAATTTTTAGAATAATTTTTATCTCAGTTTTCTGACCCAGATTGCCTTCTGCCAGGCTCTGGCGGTCGACTGGGCCGGTCGACCGGACCCAGAGTCGGTCGACCGGGTCGACCGACCGACGTGCACAGCCTTGTGCACGTTGGCCAGGCACAAGGCCCGGTCGACCGGCTAGAGAGCTTTGCTCTCTGGCTTTGGGCGGTCGATCGGCTTCTTCTAACGGTCAAAAATATGACCGTTGGCGGACGACCGGCCGGTCGACGCCAGCCGCCAGGACTGACAAACAGTCCCAACGGCTAGTTTTTTGTTGGAGGCTATTTTAGCCTCATTTCTTTGGGCTTTTGGTAAGTTTTTAAGAGACAAAAATCAGAGCTTCTCCAGGGTTTTATTTCAAGTTTTCAAAAGTGTTTTTTGGGCTTTAAACTTCACATTTGGTTTTGTGTTTAGGGTTTGAAAAAATCAAAGAAAATAGAAATTTGGGAGATTTGTATTGTTCTTCATTTCTATCTTTTACAAAGAGTTTTCCCAAGTATTTTTCTTTGAGTTTTTGTTTTCCAAACTCTTGGTTTTTCACACTTGAGCTATATTACTCTATCCTATTCTATAGGATCATTTATTTGTGGGAAAATTTGGTTTGTGGTCTTTGTAACCACCTTGTTATAAACCCCTTTCTTTGTGGCTATCCCTCTTTGGTAGAGGTTGATTTGGATTGTGGGGTGCTACCTCTTTGGTAGAGGTTGAGGTTGTGGTTTACTCCCTCTTGGTGAGGTGGAGTTGGAGTTGGAGTTGGTGTTTGTATCCCTCTTTGGTAGAGGTGGATTATGAAGTTTATATTGCCTCGGTGGAGGTTGTATTGGTTGTTTGGAGGAGTTTGGTACTCCGGTCTTCGGTAGACCATTTGTATTGCCTCGGTGGAGGTTGTATTGGTTGAGAGAGGAGTTCGGTACTCCTAGTGGATTGGAAATCCTTCTCGGTGAAGGCAGGGACGTAGAGCTCGGTGCTCGAACCTCGAAACACATCTTCTTGTTTGCGTTTGATCTATTGTCTCTCAACCCTCTCTCTTTTATTTGTGTTGTGCATTTATTCATATTGCCATATCATATATATGCTTGTGTTGTGCCTTGCATTGATCCATATTGATTATTCTTATATGCTTGGTTGTGCTTGTTTGTGTGCCTCACTTGTGCTTAACCACGAGAGCTTCATATAGCGCCTCAACTCTTATTCAGAGGAATCAAGAGGAGTTAGTCCAGAGCCCTTCACGGGGAATTCGGCTACACTCGTTGGTTGCACTAAGTGTTGTTGCAAATTAGTTTTAATTTTCGCATTTAGTTTTTAGATCAGCCTTATCACCTATTCACCCCCCCTCTAGGTGATTTCACTCTTATGGGCTATGCGCTGATTGCCTCCACTTCAAGGTAACATCGTCGCCATCGTCGCCAAAGATTCAAGGTAAGCTTTTGGTCAAAAGGAGGTAAGTAATTTTTAGTTTTTCTTTCTTGTAACTTTTAGTTTAGATCACCAACACCACATCTTCCAAATCTTTTTCACTCTTTTTCAATTTATTTGTACATAGTCATTTTCCATTTTTCTCCACCTTCTCATTCTACCACTTTTTTCCTCACTTAACTTTAACTTAACTCTTTTTCATTTTCATTTCTTAAAACAAAGAAGAACATTCGTTTTTCTTCACAAAGATTTCAATACAAACCTTGAACACTTCTATCGCTAACCCTCCTTGTGGATCACGACCCGCATAGCCACTTGCTATCGCGGTAGAATTGAGCACTCGCACTCTCTATTTTGTAGTTCTGAAATACTGTATTTTTTGTGCAGGTTGAAGCTTAATCAAATTTTGGCGCCGTTGCCGGGGAGGGTAACGGTTTTATTGAATTTTTAGAATTAAAACGAATTTTTCTTCTCTGTTGCAGGTTACAGGTCAAAGAAAATAGGAAATAAGACTTGCAGTAACATATAAGTGGTCTTGGGCCTCTGCTCTAGAAAGCAGAGACCAAGTACCCTCTGAATTGCCGCGTTTGCTCGGCCCTGGCCGCGGTTCCGCGGCAAGGAAGAGTTCACTACTGACTGTTTTTTTGCAGGGCTGCTTGCTTTGCAAAAATTAGAGTTTTTGCAAACTTTATTTCTTGTATGACATCACCAGGAGCCTGCTAATAAACTAACAGTAAAATACTTGTTGAAAAGTTTGAAAAATTGATTAGACGTTTGCATTTTAGGCACGTGTCTTTTCAATTCATTTACTTTACTGTTGAAGAGTGCTGGAGCAAGGTACGTTCGCATTGCATTTAAAATAGGACTCATCTCTTGGTTGATTTACATCGCTTTGAGTGAATCTTGTTTGCATATCTTGTACACTTGCACAAACTGATCTTAAGGACACCACCCCATAACAAGATAAGGTGGGGATTTAATCACCCTTCCTTGGCCCAAAAATCAGATTCCAAGCACTCACTAACCCGAGCCTAACTAAAAATGAGTAGACGTTGGCCCTAGGGACATCTCGGACTCAATTAGGAGATTATCCTAAGGGGAAAAGGTGTTGGAATTTGACTCCTGCCAAATCAGTGTCTAGGAAAGGGATTAAGGGCCGAAAGCTCGAAGGTTGGTGGTTATTTAATTAAGGAACGTCTTTGACGGATAACCTCCCACCAATCTTGCCCTGACCTAGCTGATTAGCTTGTGGTCAAAGTTTGCATTATACCTCCCGTGGACAGTCTAACCAGTTAGGAGTCGTCTAGGTCATAGGTCTACCCTAACTTAGTTTAGAATTTTTCTTTTTATTTGTTTGCTTATTTGTTTGTTTTTTTTCTTTGTTTGTATTCTATTGTGTGATATGGCTTATAATAACAATTTTTTCAATTTTAATAGTAATCCATATTACACACCGACCTCTTTTTCGGATATTACCAACCCGGCATATCATAACTTTAACCAACCTAGTGTGCCGGATTGGTCTTATCCGAATCAATATAACCCATGCCCCCAATCTTATAACCATAATTTCCAGAATAATTTCAACTCTTCACAGAGTCAGTGGGGATTCACCTCCCCGAGTCTAATTTTCAACCAACTTGTCCTCCTTATCCACCTAGTCCACAATATTTCTAAGATTCATACTCAGTTCCACCAGTCCAAAATAGAAAACCATCAATTTTGAAAATGAGTATGCGTGAGTCCAAACAAAATCACAAAATCTGATGGACTCACAATTTCACCACCAATTCCAAGACAGCACTTTCAACAAAACGATGAACCAATCAACTATGAAAAGATGCTTGAAGCCATGACTCAGGCTCAAAACGCTCGTAATCGTGACATAGATATGATGGTCCAATCTCTACGTTCTCACCGTTTGACCAGTTCTGATGTCACTAACCATTCTGTTAGAGCCGAAGAGTCATGTTATTTTGGAAATCAAGGTTCCATTTTAGAACAATCATTTGAACTTGCCCAAACTCCAAATTTTGAAAATGATATTGACAGTTTGGCAAGTTATTTCTTTCCTGAAATAGAACGTGAGAATGAATATGATCCTGAACCTCAACTTAGTGATTCAATTCTACTTCCTGATTCAATAATGACTCCGGTGTCTTCACCTGATTTCAATATTTTTTCCAAGTCAACATTGGATCCTGTGCCAATTCATCATGAAATTGAATCACCCATCTTTGATGATCATATTGAACTTGACCAAGTTTACACTTTTGAAAGTCCTATTGATAACTTGACAAGTTCTCATTTTTATGACATTGAACTCAATGAGAAATATGACCTAGATTCTTAAATCTGTGATCCAGTTCAAATTCCCGAATCAATATTGACTCCTATTTTGTTACCCAACTTGAGTAATATTTTAGAGTCAGTTTTGATTCCCACACCTATCATTCTTGAACTTGAATCACCAATATTAAGTCACATTCCATTGTTGGAAACTGAATGTGGACTTGAGTTTCAACTTCTTGATTTGGACCCACTTTCTGAGCCAATCTCGACTCCTAAACATTACTTGACTTAAGTCACTTTCCTGAGTCGGTATTAGTTCCAGTACTTCCTGAGTCCAAGTCAATCATTATATCTTTTCACACTCCATTTTGGGACAAGGCGGTTGACAAATTTGACTCCAAATTAATTATGGAATTTGGAAATCAGATGGGGTTAAATTTTTAATAAAAATCCTTTATGGATACATCATTTTAATGGGTTATATTAGAGAGATTTCTGGTGGGTTCCTCCGAACTCCACGAAAAGTCGATTGGGCCGCATTTCGTGGACCAATCAGACCACCACCGGAACCACCACCTTAAGGTAACATTTTTCTTCCCTTTCTTCTTTTTCATGCATCTATGCATTAATTCATACATTGAGGACAATGCATGAGATAGATGTGGGGGAGGGTTCTAACATAACTTTAAAAAAAAAAATTATTAACATTTTTCTTTACTTTTAAAAAAAACTTTTTGAAAATAGAAATAATATTTTGACATATTTTTTGTAAGAAATTGAGTCAATTTTAAGGAATAGGAAAATCAAAATTAGGATTTCTTAAACTTGGTCAAAATAGATTATTTGTTTGATTTTTAGGGTTAGGAAGATAATTTGTTAAAGTAATTTAGTCTTGATCTTTACCTTAATGAAATATGCACACTTCATACACTTACACACTTAGGGTTCAAAAACAAAGATTCTTATGCCTTATATATATATAAAAAATATCTATGAAAGATGAACAAATCTCATTATTTATTAACTAGGTACTTTGGCCTAAGTAATGAAAAACACCTAGAGGGGGGGTGAATAGGTGTAAGTGCTAATCTAGACCTAAATGCAAAACTAAGTGCGTTAAATGCGGAAGCTAATGCAAATCTTGCAACACACTTAGTACAATCAACAAGTGTAGCCGAATTCCCCGTGAAGGGCTCTGGACTAACTCCTCTTGATTCCCCTTGAATGGGTTGAGGTGCTATGTGAAGCTCTTGTTGATTAGGTACAAGTGAGGCACACACAAACAATCAAGCATATAAGATGAATAGGCAATATGAATATATGCAAGGCAACACAAGCAAATAGATATGGTATGGCAATATAAATTATGCTCAACACAAGCAAGTATGGTATGATGATATGAATGATGCTTTGCACAATTATAAGAGAGAGAGTTAGAGAGACAATGGATCAAAACGCAAACACCAAGATATGTTTCGAGGTTCGAGCACCTTGCTCTACATCCCCGCCTACACCACCGTGTAGGATTTCCAATCCACTATCTCCCACCGAGGGAACCTCTACCGAAGAGGATTTGTTACAACACTAGGAGTACCAAACTCCTCTCTCATACAACCACCTCACAACCGAGGGGTAGGCCCGTAGCCAATACAACAACCAATCCACCTCACTCTAGAGGGATACAAACCAACAACCAACTCCACCTCACCAAGAGGGAGCAAACACCAATCTCCACCTCTACCTAAGAGGGAGCAAACCAACAACCCAATTACACAACCTCAACCTCTACCAAAGAGGGAGCAACCAAGAAATCAAGGGTTTACAATAAGTGGTCTCTTTCAACCACAAACCTCTTTCCTTTTTCTTTTCTTTTCCACAAAAACAAGATCCTAATTAGATTAGGATAGGTGATAGCTCAAGTGTGGAAACAAGGTGTTTTTGGAAACAAGCAACAAAGAAAAACTACTTGGGAAATCTCTTGTATATGATAGAAATAAAAGATCAAATCAAAATCCCAAAACCTAGTTCTCTTTGATTTTCCAAAAACCCAAAAACAATAAAGATTAAATCTTTTTGGCACTTAAACTCTTTTAAAAACTTGTTTAAAACACTAGGGAAACAGGATTTTTTTCTCTTGTAAAAACCTTGGCCAAAATCCCAAAGAGTTGGGGTTTATATAGGCCAAAACAGAAACTAGCCGTTAGAGCTGAGCTGGCAGCTCTGACAGGCAGCGGTCGACCGGCCCGGTCGACCGCCAACGGTCAGAATTATGACCGTTGGGCAACTGCGGTCGACCGGCCCGGTCGACCCAAACAAACAGAGAGCTCTGCTCTCGACCCGGTCGACCGGCCGGTCGACCGTCCCAGTGACTCCAAACGTGCACAATCTGTGCACGTCAGTCGACCGTCCCGGTCGACCGGCTTCACCTCAAGTCGACTAGTTCGGTTGACTAGTCGACTGATTGAAGTCTGGAACTGAAATCTGGATCAGAAAAATAGTGTAAAATATTTTCTAAAAATCTTTTAACACTTCTAAAAATCCACAAAAACTTGTTTTATCATTTTACTTTGATAACCAAACTTGTGATAAAAATTTCAAGACATATATCAATCATATCAATTCATTTTTGTGTCTTGCAAATTTTATCAAAAACAAAACTTGTATTTTTATCAAACTTGATTTTTCAACACATGAATAGGGATAGTCAAAATAAGTTTGTCTAGCAACTTTAAAGCATGTATGTATATCTAGAACATATCTAATATACATAGGAATAAAGTAAACTTGTTTTGATCTACTATCCATGAAAACCAAAATCCAAATCATGAAACGTGTGTGTTATGTGCACTTGAGCATATCAACTATACTAAGCTTTACAAATGGATCTAAAACACACTATCTAAACTAGGATACCTAAGTCTTCTTGATGATCTCATCTTCAAGTTGACTTGCTCCAAAACTCCATCCATGGGCTAGGCAAAGTGTGATCTTGAAGCTTTGGCCCTGGAATCATTATGAATAGCTTCTAAACTCCTTGTTGAAGCTAATCACCAACTAATATCTTGGTTAATGATCTGAAACTTAAACAACACAAGATTATTAGTAAACATAACTTCATGAGTTAATCATCATCAAAACTAGGGTGGAAGGCCTTTGGGCCAACAATCTCCCCCTTTTGATGATGACAAAACTCATGGAGTTATATATGCATGGATTAAAGTTAAGTTTCAAAGAAGCTCCCCCTTAACTCATGCATAACCAAATAAACATAATAATATGCAATGAAGGTTCTTAAAACATGAATGCATAAATATGCATAAACAATAAATGTTCTAAATACCAATGAAATATTCAAAACAAAGCATGCTCTAGATACCAATTAACAAATAAACATTTCAAAGCAAAGCATGCTCTAGATACCAATTAACAAATAAACATTTTCTAGATGCTCTAGATACCAATTAACATACATTAAACTATATTAAACTTAATATATGCAAAAACATAACTATGCATATATAAATCTCAAACAAACTCAAAATCTTTCTCCCCCTTTTTGTCAATCATCAACAAAGGGGTAAACAATCAAAACAATAAATAAAATGAGGGGTAAAAAATCTTTCATCCCCCTTTTGTCAATCAAAACAATACAAACAATGGTCTCCCCTTTTTGTCTAAAACAAAAAACAAAGTCAATAAGGGGTGACTACAAACATGATATCAATTAAAAATATGTCAATGAAGCATCTTGATACCAAATGAAAATAAACAAAGATCAATAAATGTTATATGCTATATACATTCATGAAGAGGAAGACGCTAAGTTAGCTTCCCTACACATATGCATTACACGAAGGAGGGATGTTAAGCCCTAATTCACATAACACACATTATGTAATGAATAAGAGGAGATGTGAATCTCCCCCTACACACGTGTACCACATAAGGAAGAGATGTTAAGCTCTTCAATACACAATACACTCAACATGAATCTATATGTAGAAGAGATGTTAAGCTCTTCTTGCATATAAGAAATTTAAATCAAAACTTTTGTAATTTTTCTTTAAACAAAATTTAGATACCAATTGAAAAACTAATTTTTAGATACCAATTCAAATTAGACATAATAAATTTTGAATATCTAAACACAAATTTTGATGTCAATTGAAAATGATTTACCAATTGAAAAGATTTTACATAGAAACATTGATACCAATTGTAAGATTTGTTCATTTTAAACATATGATACCAAATTCGAATTTTCAATCATAAAGTATGGGAGTACAAATACCAATTGAAAGACAAAATCAAATTTTTTCCCCCTTTATGAAATACAAACTAAAATAATGCATAGTCTTGATACCAATTTAAAAGTAATCAATTGAAACAAAATTGAAACTCAAGCACTAGCATAAACACAAACATATATATATGTATGGAAAATAGATACCAATAGAAATTGATATACTTGGAATTGAAATCATACATACATACAAAACAAATATGAGTATACAAGAAGATCAAAATGATACCAATTGAAAAAGTTCAATGATACCAATTGACATAACAATAAGTTCAAGTGTATATATCATATTACTATACCTCCCAATCATGGACAAGTTTTAAATGATTTTCATTTTAAAGCATACATGAACATGATCTCCCATCCATCCTCCCTTTAAGGGTAGGGGTTTTCAAAATAGATTTGAAAAATAAGATTTGTTTGAAATACTCTACCAAAGTGAAGAATACGAACTAGTTAAAATAGAAATATTTGTTAACTAGTACGAAATCCTTCAAGCAAGGAATAAACTAAAAATAATTTTCATAAAACACATGTAAATCACATAATACTTGAAAACACTCAATATTCAATAAAGTCCATACATGCTCATGAAAAACATACTCATGAGAAATATTTTAAAAGATGATGAGTGTACAAGAAATGTGTGACATGGCATTATGAAATTTCCAATTAAGCTCAATTATTCCTTAAACAATGAAAACATGAAAAATCATCTAAACTATTCAATCTTCAAGGCATATGTATATCTAATACAAACTAAAGTATACATACATATCCAAAACTCAACGAGTCCACAAAATCTATGCATATAGGCACGTGGCTCAAAAGGATAAACATGTATATCTAATAGTTTGGACAAGATAGGCATATACATGAAGTTAAATATAAACACAAAAACATGAAACATGAATAACTAAATTTTCATCACAACAAATTTCATTTCAAGGTATATGTATGAATTGTCAACACAATAAGTATACATACATATCCCTAACACAATTGAGTCCATATATAGATTTGCATGAAAGGCAAATGACTCAAGGGGTATACATGTATATCTTAAAGTTTGGCAATACAAACATATACATGAAGTGAAAACTCATAAAACAAATTCAAAATGGAATACAAGTTTGAAATGTATGAATCATCAAAACTAGACTATACTAGCACATCTAATGGGTTCAAATAAGTGTTCAAGCTCATACATATATTTATTTATTTGTGGCCCACTATATGCACAAGTATATACCTAGTTTTAGTGAAAACTAACATCTAAACAAGTAATCTTAGCATGAAGCATCAAAAACAAAAATCATCATGATAAAACTAAAACATGATTATCATGTAAATTCACATGTATTAGATTCATGATGTACATTATAGCTTAAACAAAAGTGAGAACACTAAGTATGGGATCATATAAGCATGTGTGTCTCAAATACTATACATGTATGTCAAGGATCTAATAAACATGGAATGAACATACTAATCCATAGACATCAAAACCATGCTATAAACAATGGACATTAAAAGCATGTAAACAATAAATAGGAGTAAAGGATAGTTACCAAAACCGAAGAAGCAAATTTCCTTGTCTCCAAAACGTGGTGGTCTTCTCCACCAAATCTTCCCTTGAAAGTGATGCATCCATATGATTTCCTTTAAGCTTGGAACGCATCCACTCCAAGGTGTCATCACTCTCACGTCATGTGAGAGCCCACACTACATCAAAAATAATAGGAGGGGTGGTCTTTGGTACCCATACTCTTTTGGGTCCATGGGGGTTAGTCCCTTCTCTAACCCAAACAAAATTCTTTGCTAAATTTGGAGTATGTAATCTATCATAGCAAAATTTAGCAATGTGGCCCTTACGTCCACAATGTGTACATGTGTACACATGAGCATACATCGTGTTAGGGTGTCCGTGAGGAGCATGTGTATGCCGTGGAGGGTGAGCATGCATAAAAGTTGGAACTTGTTTCTTTCGAACCAAGGATTCCAAGCGTGTGTGGTTCATGGCACATTGGCTCATAGTGGAGTCCAAACAATCAACCTTCTTCTTAAGCATGGATATATCATTGTTAATAGAAGAAGAGGTGTGGCATGCAATATGTGAAGTGTGAGGTACTACACTAGCATGGCAAACATGTGCATCAATCTTATTTCTCAAAACATCATTTTTCTTTAAACATACATCTAAATCATTTGAAATAGAAATAATTTTGTTTTTCAAATCAACATTTTCTTTTAAAACAAAATCTACTTTTGAAGACAAGTTCTCATTTTTCTTCAAAAGAACATGGCAATCATTTTTAGATTTTAAAAATTCATTTTCTTTAAGTGCAAGTTCTAATTGAGATCTCAATGAATCCCTTTCATTATAGACCTCAACCTTCTCTTGCAAAACATTGTTAAGTCTAGCATGCAAATTTTTATTTTCAATATTAATGCCTAGACTTTTCTTTTCAACAAGTTATATTTTTCAATCAATTTTTCACACACAATAGAAAGTTCTTCATTCAAAGCATGGGCATCAATATGATCATTTGAAGAACTAGCATCATCATCACTATCTAATGGAGTTTCCGAGTGTATCTCAAGGGAGTCATTCCCTTGGACCATGAAGCATTGTGAATCGGATTCTCCGCTAGATTCCTCCGGTTGATTTGGCAATAGAAGCTCGGAGATGGTGGTTGTTGTCAACAAATTCCACACTGCAAAGGCGGAATCAATGTTAGAAACACGTAAAAGATAATCTTTAGATAATGTGTTTCTAATGGCCTCAAGGGTGAAAAACACCTAGAGGGGGGGTGAATAGGTGTGAATGCTAATCTAATGATCTTTTTAAACTTTTAATTAAATGAGTGATGCAACGATCTCTCAAAACACGACTAAGAGCCGAATACCCCTTGCGAGGTTCTGAACTCCTTCCTCCCAATTCCCCTAGATATGGGTTAGAGGTGCGCAATGCAATCGTGTTGTATTGAGGTGTGATCGATCAATGCCAAGTATGATGATGAGAAATGAGATGCACACAATGTAACACAACAAGTATAGCAAGTAAAGTAAACAAGACAAGATTGCACAAGTAGAGGGTTAGTTCTCAAGCAAATAATTCAAGACAATATAAAGCAAGAGAAATGTAAAGCAAGAATAACGCAAAGGCAATCGCAAACAAGATGATTTGTTTCGAGGTTCGAGCACACTTGCTCTAGTCCCCGCCTTCACCTCCGCGAAGGGTTTCCACTATCCACCGAGGATGCCTTTACAATTGGTCTACCGAAGACCGAGCACCGAGCTCCACAGAATACAAAGGACCTCTACCGAAGAGGTTGCTCCACAAGAAGGAATTACAAGAACAAAGTGATCACAACTTGATCACTACACTTTTTCTCAATCTTTTACAAACACTCTCACTTCAATTTACTACTTCACTATAGAATGAGTATAGGATTTTTGGCTCTATGAAGTGTGGTGAGAAAACTTCAGTTGTAGAGTGATATAGAGAATCAAACACAACTGAAAAACAATCTTGAAAGAGTGGGAATTGAAAGCTTCAAACTATTTTTCTTTTCTCTTTTGAAAACAACAAAACTTGAGGAATTTTTCTAAGTAGTATGAAGGAGAGACTTCTCCTCTATTTATAGGGTTGAAAATAAGTTAAAAACATTTTCTTTACACCTAATTCAACCTGCAAAAGCACCCCAACAACTCTCCAAAAGTCTGTTAAAACAGAAAAAGAAAACAGATTTTCAGAAAATCCCAAAGAGGAAAGAGCCGTTGCTATTTTGCAGGCTTGGCGGTCGACCGGTCCGGTCGACCGCCAGGCCAGCTGGAAGTAGCCGTTGGCTCCCGGTCGACCGGTCCGGTTGACCGATCCAAAAGGAGGAAACACAGTTTCCTTCTTCCGGTCGACCGGTCCGGTCGACCGAAAAAATCCCGAGAGCAGAATGCTCTCTGTCGGTCGACCGGTCCGGTCGACCGACGGACATGCACAAACAGTGCATGTCCAGGCACAGCGCCGGTCGACCGGGCCGGTCGACCGATGTTGCCTGACACTGAAAAACAGGGCTGTTTTGAGTTAGAAAGATTTTGATAAATATTTTAAAAATACATATAGCTAAGTATTATGCAGAAAATAGTTTATACACATGTTTTAAACAAGTTTTTCAGGATATAAAGCTTTGGTACATGTATATATAAACTAAGGCATAAAACTTAGAAACAACTATTTTCAAAAACTATTTTCAAAACATAGGAAATACATGAAACAAGTGTGTGTGCAAATCCTAGAGCCAAATTTCCTATATTCAAACTTTAACATACTAAACTTACAAACTTCTAAAAGACTTCAAAGCTATTCTTCAAGGTGGGCTATCTTCACTTGATCTTCAATATTGCAACTTGAGCCCAAATTGAATAGTCTTGAGTCCAAAAGCCTTGTATTTGAGTGAGAGTACTTCTAGTATGATAATAAACCTGAAACACACTTAAACAACAATTGTTATTAGTACAAATAACTAATATGTTTTGTAATCATCAAAATACACTAAACAAGGGTGATTGTAACCTTGGGCCAACAATCTCCCCCTTTTTGATGATGACAAAACATATAAGTTATTGAAACAAATAAAGAAGGAAAAGCTTGGAAAGCTCCCCCTCAAACAATGCTATGTATTTATCATGAATATGAAAAGCTATGTAAGCATACATAAAGCATTTGACAAACACAATAGTTTTTGTCCAAAAACTCAAATAAACACAAACTTTCTTTTCTTCATGAATTGAAACTCAAATAGTATCAAACTTAGAAAGTTTAAATTTAAACACTTATTTTCCAAATATCAAAACACTTATTTTCCAAATATCAACAAACTTATTCTCCCCCTTTTTGTCATACATCAAAAAGGGTTAAAAACAAAATCTTAATTTTAAGAATCTATAATACAAACATTCAACTCACCACAAAAAATGAAAATCTAGCATAATCTAGAGGTTTATTAAAAATATCGGCAAGTTGAAAATCGGTAGAAACATATTCAATAACAATATCACCTTTCTCATAATGATCTCTAAGAAAGTGATACCTAATGTCAATGTGTTTGGTTTTACTATTTTGATTTGCATTCTTTGTCATGTGAATAGTACTAGTATTATCACAAAATATTTAACATGATCAAAGTGTAAATCATAGTCAAGGAGAGTATGTTTCATCCAAAGAACTTGTGCACAACAAGCTCCGGCCGCAACATACTCCGCCTCGGCGGTTGATAGGGCTACCGAATTTTGCTTTTTGGAAGACCAAGATACAAGACAATTACCTAAGAATTGACATGTTCCACTTGTGCTCTTCCTATCTACCCTACAACCCGCATAGTCGGCATCCGAAAAACTCTTCATTTCAAATAATCCGGTTTTAGGATACCATAAACCCATTTCAATAGTGCCCTTAAGGTATCGAATTATGCGTTTAACCGCTATTATGTGAGATTCTTTAGGACAAGATTGAAAACGTGCACAAAGACAAACGGAAAACATAATATCCGGCCTACTAGCCGTCAAATAAAGCAAGCTACCAATCATGCTTCTATAAAGTTTAATGTCTACACTTTTACCTTGTTCATCCTTGTCAAGCTTTGTAGTTGTTGCCATGGGAGTTTTGCTTACTCTTGATCCTTCAAGCCCAAACCTTTTGATTAGTTCCTTTGTGTACTTGGCTTGATTGATGAAGATCCCATCCTTCCTTTGCTTGATTTGGAGTCCAAGGAAATAGTTGAGCTCCCCCATCATAGACATTTCAAATTCATCCTTCATGCATGACTCAAAAGCTTTGCAAAGAGATTCATTAGTAGAACCAAAAATAATATCATCTACATAAATTTGCACAATAAGAATGTCATTTTCTACATGTTTTGTAAACAAGGTTGTATCAATTTTACCTTTCTTAAAACCATTTGAAATCAAAAATGAGGAAAGTCTTTCATACCAAGCCCTAGGGGCTTGTTTTAAACCATAAAGAGCTTTATCTAATTTAAAAACAAAATCCGGATGTGTAGGATCAACAAACCCGGGGGTTGTTCAACATACACTTCCTCTTCAATAAATCCATTTAGAAAAGCACTTTTAACATCCATTTGAAATAATTTGAAATCTTTATATGAGGCAAATGCTAATGTCATCCGTATGGCTTCAAGCCGTGCTACGGGTGCAAAGGTTTCTTCAAAATCGATCCCTTCGATTTGAGTGTAACCTTGAGCAACTAACCTAGCCTTGTTTCTAACTACATTACCCGATTCATCCAACTTATTCTTAAAGATCCACTTAGTACCAATTGTTGGTCTATCGTGGGGCCTAGGAACAAGGTGCCAAACTTGGTTGCGCTCAAATTGATTGAGCTCCTCTTGCATGGCTAGCAACCAATATGAATCGGCCTCGGCTTCGAGCACATTTTTGGGTTCTATGTGTGAAATAAATGCAAAGTGGCCACAATAATCTTGAATTTTAGAGCGAGTAGTTACCCCTTTTGATACTTCACCTATGACGAGGTCCTTGGGATGATGTGGATTGTATCTCCAATCCTTTGGTAGTGGTTGAGTAGGCTCCACCTCATGTGTTTGATTTTCATTCTCTTATGCCTCTTCCACTTTAGCATTGCTTCCTTCATCATCCTTTGGTTTGTCTCCCATAGTAGAAGCATCCTCCAAGGTCACTTTCTCCATGCCTTCATCCAATGCATCTATCTCTACAACATTCTTAACAAACTTGTTAGATTCCTCAAACTTAACATGAATAGACTCTTCAATAGTCAAAGATGATCTAATGAAAACACTATAAGCTTTACTAGTGTTTGAGTAACCTACAAAAATAGCCTCATAAGATTTAGGATCAAATTTTCCCAATTATCTTTTGTATTTAAAACAAAACATTTGCATCCAAAAACTTTGAAATAAGAAACATTTGGTTTTCTAGAAAAATACATTTCAAAAGAAGTTTTAGTAGTATTTTTACACAAGAAAACACGATTAGATATGTAGCATGATGTATTTACGGCCTCGGCCCACAAATAATGTGGTAGACCATATTCACTTAGAATTGTCCTAGCCATCTCTTGTAATGTTCTATTTTTCCGTTCAACTACTCCATTTTGTTGTGGAGTTCTAGGACAAGAAAGTTCATGCTTTATTCCATGTTCATCACAAAAAGTGGTAAAGGGTTGGTTAATGAATTCACCTCCTCTGTCACTTCTTATTCTCAAAATCGAAACATCCTTTTCTTTTTCAACTCTTTTCTTAAAAATTTGGAAATATGAAAATGCTTGGCTTTTATGTTCAAGAAAGAAAACCCAAGTAAATCTTGAAAAATCATCAACCAAAACATAAGCAAATCTATTCCCACTTAGACTTTTGGTTTGTGTTGGGCCAAATAGATCCATATGGATTAACTCCAAAGGACGTGATGTCATGATATCCTTAATTGACTTGAAAGAAGACTTAGTTTGTTTCCCAAATTGACATGCGTCACAAACTCGGTCCTTTTCAAAATTCAAACAAGGAATACCTTTCACCATTTCCTTTGTGTTTAACCTAGAAATGTGATCAAAAGAAGTATGCCCTAATCTCCTATGCCACAACTAAGAGTCATCATCGAGGGCTTTCAAACAATTAATATTACAAGACATATTTAACATATCAATCATATAAACATTACTTTCACGAAAACCGGAAATACACAAACATTAGAAATTCTATTAATAACTTTACAAGCAACATTATCAAAAACAACATCAAAATCTTTATCACAAAGTTGACTAACACTCAAGAGATTATGCTTGAGGCCATCAACCAAAACTACATTTTCAATTAAAGGAGAGGTGCCAAGTTTTACATTACCAATACCGATGATTTTACCCTTGGCGTCATCTCCGAAGGTGACGGTGCCACCTTCATGATATCTTGATAGGGTTGCAAAGTTGTTGATGTCCCAAGTCATGTGCCTTGAGCAACCACTATCAAGATACCACAAACCTCTATGTCGTTGGGCTTTGGAAAGTACCTACATCATTTAAAACAATTGTTGACTTTGGTACCCAAACTTTCTTGGGTCCTTGAAAGTTAGTGTTACGAACCCAAACATTATGATGTGATGCACTTAGTCTATCATAACAAAAATTAGCTAAGTGTCCTTTCCGCCCACAATGTGAACATGAGTACACTTTTCTATACATGAAAGCATGATGTGTAGTGTGAGCATGTTTTGGGGTTTTGCCATGTTGTTTAGGTTGTGTAGCATGAATATGAACATGAGCATGAGCATTTTGCTTTGGGGCTTGTTTCTTAGGAAACATAGCCTCAATTTTCTTCTTGTTAAACTCACAATCTTTCAAAATAACACTTAATGTGTCTAATCTTTCCTTAAGCATAGAAACTTCATTTGAATCAATTAGTGGGGCCTTACCTTTGCAAGAGATCTTATATTTTTCAAAATCATTTTTGGTAGTGGCCAAAGTGGAAACCAACTCATCCTTTTCTTTTGTAAGAGTAAAAACTTGAAGACTTAAAGATTCATTTTCCTTTTTCATTTTAATATACTTTTTCTTTAAGAAATCATAGTTTTGTGACAACTCAACAAAAGCCTCTTCTAACACATCCATAGAAAGTTCATTATCATGAGAAGGGGAAGAGGTTACCTTGCTTGTGCCTTCATTAGCCATGAAGCACATGTTGGCGGTGTCTATTTCTTCCTCGGATTCGGTCTCCGAATCCCAAGTTGCCTTCATAGCCTTCTTCTTGTAAGGCTTCTTTGATGTGGAAGGCTTTGCCTTTCCGGACACTCCGCCACAATGTGTCCCGGTTTTTGGCAATTGAAGCATATGATCTTTCTTTCTTCTTTGCCTCCTTGCCATCTCCTTCTTACCTTGGTACTTCGCCTTGTTGTACATCCTCCGGACATTCTTAACAAGGAGTGAGAGCTCCTCATCATCTTCTTCTTCATCATCTTCATCGGAGTGTGTAGCTTGACTCTTGAAGGCGATGGTCTTCTTCTTGGTAGGAGTCATGTCCTCCCTTGCTTTCCTTTCCATCTCATGGGTTTTGAGGTTCCCAATGAGACCTATGAGCTCCATCTCTTCATTGTCATTGAGTTCCTTCAAGGTTGTAGCTTTAACTTCCCATGAAGGAGGAAGAGCCCGGATGATCTTCCTTACTCTTTGATCATTGTTGATATCTTCACCTAAAGAAGAGAGTCCATTAGTAATCTTGGTAAATCTTGTAACCATATCATCTATGGTTTCATTGTCTTGCATGCTAAATGTTTCATATTGAGACCGAAGAAGGTCAATCTTAGCCTTCTTTACTTGTGAGGTCCCCTCATGAGTGACTATCAAGTGTGACCAAATCTCAAATGCGGATTTGCAATGTATAACCCTAGCTATGTCTTCATCATTTAGGGCTTGAAGAAGTGCATAGTGAGCTTTGGCATTGGCATCGAATTCCTTAGTCTCTATTTCGGACCAAGTGGATTCGTCACCGGGGGGTACACTAAAGGACTTAGTCACGGCCTTTGCAACTCGGCTACCTAGAGATTGCAAAAACACGGTCATCTTAACTTTCCATATGGGAAAGTTAAGTCCATCAAACTTAGGAGGGGTTTTAATTCCATCGGCCATTTTTACTATATGAATATGAATGAAATGATTAGCAAATTAGGATCTTCTCTAAGGTGGTTAAACCAAATCCTAGAGTCCAAGCTCTGATACCAATTGAAAAACACCTAGAGGGGGGGGTGAATAGGTGTGAATGCTAATCTAATGATCTTTTTAAACTTTTAATTAAATGAGTGATGCAACGATCTCTCAAAACACGACTAAGAGCCGAATACCCCTTACGAGGTTCTGAACTCCTTCCTCCCAATTCCCCTAGATATGGGTTAGAGGTGCGCAATGCAATCGTGTTGTATTGAGGTGTGATCGATCAATGCCAAGTATGATGATGAGAAATGAGATGCACACAATGTAACACAACAAGTATAGCAAGTAAAGTAAACAAGACAAGATTGCACAAGTAGAGGGTTAGTTCTCAAGCAAATAATTCAAGACAATATAAAGAAAGAGAAATGTAAAGCAAGAATAACGCAAAGGCAATCGCAAACAAGATGATTTGTTTCGAGGTTCGAGCACACTTGCTCTAGTCCCCGCCTTCACCTCCGTGAAGGGTTTCCACTATCCACCGAGGATGCCTTTACAATTGGTCTACCGAAGACCGAGCACCGAGCTCCACCGAATACAAAGGACCTCTACCGAAGAGGTTGCTCCACAAGAAGGAATTACAAGAACAAAGTGATCACAACTTGATCACTACACTTTTTCTCAATCTTTTACAAACACTCTCACTTCAATTTACAACTTCACTATAGAATGAGTATAGGATTTTTGGCTCTATGAAGTGTGGTGAGAAAACTTCAGTTGTAGAGTGATATAGAGAATCAAACACAACTGAAAAACAATCTTGAAAGAGTGGGAATTGAAAGCTTCAAACTATTTTTCTTTTCTCTTTGAAAACAACAAAACTTGAGGAATTTTTCTAAGTAGTATGAAGGAGAGACTTCTCCTCTATTTATAGGGTTGAAAATAAGTTAAAAACATTTTCTTTACACCTAATTCAACCTGCAAAAGCACCCCAACAACTCTCCAAAAGTCTGTTAAAACAGAAAAAGAAAACAGATTTTCAGAAAATCCCAAAGAGGAAAGAGCCGTTGCTATTTTGCAGGCTTGGCGGTCGACCGGTCCGGTCGACCGCCAGGCCAGCTGGAAGTAGCCGTTGGCTCCCGGTCGACCGGTCCGGTCGACCGATCCAAAGGAGGAAACACAGTTTCCTTCTTCCGGTCGACCGGTCCGGTCGACCGAAAAATCCCGAGAGCAGAATGCTCTCTGTCGGTCGACCGGTCCGGTCGACCGACGGACATGCACAAACAGTGCATGTCCAGGCACAGCGCCGGTCGACCGGGCCGGTCGACCGATATTGCCTGACACTGAAAAACAGGGCTGTTTTGAGTTAGAAAAATTTTGATAAATATTTTAAAAATACATATAGCTAAGTATTATGCAGAAAATAGTTTATACACATGTTTTAAACAAGTTTTTCAAGATATAAAGCTTTGGTACATGTATATATAAACTAAGGCATAAAACTTAGAAACAACTATTTTCAAAAACTATTTTCAAAACATAGGAAATACATGAAACAAGTGTGTGTACAAATCCTAGAGCCAAATTTCCTATATTCAAACTTTAACATACTAAACTTACAAACTTCTAAAAGACTTCAAAGCTATTCTTCAAGGTGGGCTATCTTCACTTGATCTTCAATATTGCAACTTGAGCCCAAATTGAATAGTCTTGAGTCCAAAAGCCTTGTATTTGAGTGAGAGTACTTCTAGTATGATAATAAACCTGAAACACACTTAAACAACAATTGTTATTAGTACAAATAACTAATATGTTTTGTAATCATCAAAATACACTAAACAAGGGTGATTGTAACCTTGGGCCAACAAAGGGCTTGTGCATTGGCCCCTATATGATTGCTATCACTAAGGAAGGATTCCTTGGTAATGGCAAGGTAAACTTTATGACCTAGGGTTTGTAAATAAACAGTCATCCTAATCTTCCAAACATGAATGTTGGAAGGGTCAAACATAGGTGGGGTCATGAAATCCATGGCAAACTATATGAGTGTGCAAACAAGCAAATGCAAACAATAGATTAGCAACCAAATGGATCTCACTCCTAGGATGTTAAGCCTAATATCAGGAGCACTAGCTCTGATACCAATTGAAAAACACTAGAGGGGGGGTGAATAGGTGTAAGTGCTAATCTAGACCTAAATGCAAAACTAAGTGCGCTAAATGCGGAAGCTAATGCAAATCTTGCAACACACTTAGTACAATCAACAAGTGTAGCCGAATTCCCCGTGAAGGACTCTGGACTAACTCCTCTTGATTCCCCTTGAATGGGTTGAGGTGCTATGTGAAGCTCTTGTTGATTAGGTACAAGTGAGGCACACACAAACAATCAAGCATATAAGATGAATAGGCAATATGAATATATGCAAGGCAACACAAGCAAATAGATATGGTATGGCAATATGAATTATGCTCAACACAAGCAAGTATGGTATGATGATATGAATGATGCTTTGCACAATTATAAGAGAGAGAGTTAGAGAGACAATGGATCAAAACGCAAACACCAAGATATGTTTCGAGGTTCGAGCACCTTGCTCTACATCCCCGCCTACACCACCGTGTAGGATTTCCAATCCACTATCTCCCACCGAGGGAACCTCTACCGAAGAGGATTTGTTACAACACTAGGAGTACCAAACTCCTCTCTCAAACAACCACCTCACAACCGAGGGGTAGGCCCGTAGCCAATACAACAACCAATCCACCTCACTCTTGAGGGATACAAACCAACAACCAACTCCACCTCACCAAGAGAGAGCAAACACCAATCTCCACCTCTACCTAAGAGGGAGCAAACCAACAATCCAATTACACAACCTCAACCTCTACCAAAGAGGGAGCAACCAAGAAATCAAGGGTTTACAATAAGTGGTCTCTTTCAACCACAAACCTCTTTCCTTTTTCTTTTCTTTTCCACAAAAACAAGATCCTAATTAGATTAGGATAGGTGATAGCTCAAGTGTGGAAACAAGGTGTTTTTGGAAACAAGCAACAAAGAAAAACTACTTGGGAAATCTCTTGTATATGATAGAAATAAAAGATCAAATCAAAATCCCAAAACCTAGTTCTCTTTGATTTTTCAAAAACCCAAAAACAATAAAGATTAAATCTTTTTGGCACTTAAACTCTTTTAAAAACTTGTTTAAAACACTAGGGAAACAGGATTTTTTCTCTTGTAAAAACCTTGGCCAAAATCCCAAAGAGTTGGGGTTTATATAGGCCAAACAGAAACTAGCCGTTAGAGCTGAGCTGGCAGCTCTGACAGGCAGCGGTCAACCGGCCCGGTCGACCGCCAACGGTCAGAATTATGACCGTTGGGCAACTGCGGTCGACGGGCCCGGTCGACCCAAACAAACAGAGAGCTCTGCTCTCGACCCGGTCGACCGCCCCAGTGACTCCAAACGTGCACAATCTGTGCACGTCGGTCGACCGTCCCGGTCGACCGGCTTCACCTCAAGTCGACTAGTTCGGTTGACTAGTCGACTGATTGAAGTCTGGAACTGAAATCTGGATCAGAAAAATAGTGTAAAATATTTTCTAAAAATCTTTTAACACTTCTAAAAATCCACAAAAACTTGTTTTATTATTTTACTTTGATAACCAAACTTGTGATAAAAATTTCAAGACATATATCAATCATATCAATTCATTTTTGTGTCTTACAAATTTTATCAAAAACAAAACTTGTATTTTTATCATACTTGATTTTTCAACACATGAATAGGGATAGTCAAAATAAGGTTGTCTAGCAACTTTAAAGCATGTATGTATATCTAGAACATATCTAATATACATAGGAATAAAGTAAACTTGTTTTGATCTACTATCCATGAAAACCAAAATCCAAATCATGAAACGTGTGTGTTATGTGCATTTGAGCATATCAACTATACTAAGCTTTACAAATGGATCTAAAACACACTATCTAAACTAGGATACCTAAGTCTTCTTGATGATCTTCATCTTCAAGTTGACTTGCTCCAAAACTCCATCCATGGGCTAGGCAAAGTGTGATCTTGAAGCTTTGGCCCTGGAATCATTATGAATAGCTTCTAAACTCCTTGTTGAAGCTAATCACCAACTAATATCTTGGTTAATGATCTGAAACTTAAACAACACAAGATTATTAGTAAACATAACTTCATGAGTTAATCATCATCAAAACTAGGGTGGAAGGCCTTTGGGCCAACAAGTAAGCCTTAGTATTTATGCGAAAGATGATTATATAAGTTTGAGAAAAAAATAAATATAAAAATCCTCTGATTAAGCTGGGTATTTGTGCCTAATAAAGCATAAGTATTCATGCCTAAAAGGTGTTCAAATAATAAAATCCTTAGTTTTGTGGCCTTGTTTGCTCGAGTCCTTAAGTCCTTGGGGTGTTTCTCAACCGGTGCCCTAAGACCGTTTGGTTTGGGAGTCATCGATTAAAAGCTCGTTACATGGGCAGATTAGAAAGCCTAATAGAACTAAGGAATAATACCACAAAAATATATATAAATAAATAAGGCATAAGAGTTAGAGTTAAAGAACCCTTAGTCAAAATTTTCACGATCACAAGGTGCATATGACTTAGGGTAAAGTAATAGACTAAATGAGAAGTACAATTTGACACCTTACTTTGATTGATAACAAATTTTTGAGTAGAGACTAAGTTTAGGAATGAAAAATTCAGTTTTTCTATAACTTATAGATTACTTAAGTCTTACAATTATATTTCAAATATTTTTCTCTTTCAAAATGCTTTTTGAAAATACTAACTCTTTATTTCTCTTTCTTTATGAATTTTGTGGGTATAATCCACTGAAAATTCTCACGAGACAAAACTCGTCCTCAAGGGGAAACCTAGAGGTTTAACGACTTGTTGCACATGCTCAGTGCAATCGCGTGACCTGCGAAAGTGGTCTAATATCCTTAGTATAGTTTAGTTGTTTTGCTCGAGGACGAGCAAAAGATAGGTATGGGGGTGTGATTGGTCACTAATATTGCACATTTAATATCATATTCTCCTACTTATTATAGAATAAAATCTGCATTTTCCTAATTAAATGTTTAATTTATTTGCAGGCCCATTCCTAAAGGAGAGTGAAGAGAAATGAGCCCAAAAGCCCACCAAATCCTGACTTAATTCAGAATAAATTCGAAATCAAGGAGTCAGGGCTAAATCTTGGCATATTAGAGAGGTTGAAAACCGGTTGAGAAGAATCCTCCCTGAATCGATCGGTTGAAGCCAAGGATCAAAGGCCATTTCGTCAAAATCCCGGACATAAACTGCAAATCCAGATAAAGATAATTACAAATCAAGAAACCGGGGAGCTCCACCAACAGGGTGTGGCCACCTGGCCACACCCTGGCCGCAGAAACACGGCCAAAGCCGCGTTTTCGCGGCTCTGTTGGAGAGTTAGGGGGAGCGTTTGCTCCCCCTATCTTCATATGATCCTGTAGGTTGGGTTTTGCCTATAAATACTGGGATTTTCAGAGCCTCCAGGGGACGACCGTGTAGAGATAGAATTTAGTCCACTTTTCCATTTTTTAGTGTATGTTTTTAGTTTTCTTTTCATGTAATTTTTAGTTTTAATTTATGTAAATCAGAGGAGATCAGAGTTTCATAGGAGAACGAGAACGAAGTTTGTGCTGAGAGTGACACCGGTGTAAGGTTTCTTTCTTTTCTCTTATTGTTATGAAATTGAATCTGTAGTTACCTTTTTATGTACTTCGTTTTAGTGTTCTTCTTCTTCTTCTTTTCTACTTCACTCATTCTTGTACCAATTGCTATCCAAGTGAGTTTTATAGCATCGAAAGAGCCTTGCCTTTGCGAGTGCCACCGATAGCTCATGACGATGGATTTAAGTCTCTCTGTATCATTTCATGCTTGTTTTATCTTGATGATGTAATGTGGAAGAGACAATAATCAACTCTTATGGGCTATGCGCTGATTGCCTCCACTTCAAGGTAACATCGTCGCCATCGTCGCCAAAGATTCAAGGGAAGCTTTTGGTCAAAAGAAGGTAAGTAATTTTTAGTTTTTCTTTCTTGTAACTTTTAGTTTAGATCACCAACACCACATCTTCCAAATCTTTTTCACTCTTTTTCAATTTATTTGTACATAGTCATTTTTCATTTTTCTCCACCTTCTCATTCTACCACTTTCTTCCTCACTTAACTTTAACCTAACTCTTTTTCATTTTCATTTTTTAAAACAAAGAAGAACCTTCGTTTTTCTTCACAAAGATTTCAATACAAACCTTGAACGCTTCTATCGCTAACCCTCCTTGTGGATCACGACCCGCATAGCCACTTGCTATCGCGGTAGAATTGAGCACTTGCACTCTCTATTTTATAGTTCTGAAATACTGTATTTTTTGTGCAGGTTGAAGCTCAATCAGCATGTATCGTACATTTCTAAATGAATCTATATGCATGCATATAACAATTTAACTTAGCTTGGTTTCATAATTCTTTAGCATCGTCTTCGCACCCATCGGTTCCACCCGGTCCCTTCCTCTGAAAACACAATTCCGCCCCGTCTTCGCACCCATCGGTTCCACCCGGTCCCTTCCTCCAAAAACACAATTATGCCTCGTACGCACCCTCCGGTTTCACCCGATCCCTTCCTCCAAAAAACACAATTTCATTATGGATTAACAATATATAACAATTATTTTTACATACATGATTTGGTCTTTTAAATTCTTGTATTTATAACAATACATAATCTTTCCATAAGTATACTTGAAGAATGCATAAGGAAACTTATTACAATACTAGTATGCAACAATCATTTCATATATCCATAATGAATATGTAATGAACTTGTCTCCAATACTAACATGCAACATTCATTTCACACACACACACACACACACACACACAAAAACACACACACACACACGATGAATATATAAGGCAACTTATCACCAATATTAGCATGCAACATTTGTATTTATAAAAGAGCATCACATACTTGCACACCTACCATACTTTACCCAATACAAACAAGGATACGTGAACAACCCCTTTTATATTTCATTCATAATAACACCCATGCATGGACTTTTTAGTTTAAACATGTTATGTAGAATTGGTAATTTACATACTACTATACATACATGAAACTAGTCCCCTTTTTTGTTTAATTCAACATAATAAAATATTCCATTTCTTTTATCACCAAGTATATAAATTCCTTCTAAATTTCAATAAAGACCATGTTTTTAAAGATATTTACAACTCTTAATTTTTATCCATCACCCAAGCTTTTATTAGGTTTAAAATTTTACTTACTGTGTAGGAGATACACCGATTCCTAGCTCGGCTTACCGATTCCACCAAGTCCTACATATATTTACATACACATGTCACAAATAGTTCTAGAAATAAAAGAGATCAAGTTCATTTCAACCTATTTTGAACTCATTACCTTGAAAAGATTAACAAGTATGCCCCATACACAAAAATCCCACTAAACTTGCATGCAAAACTAATCTCCTTGAAGTCTAGGCCTTGATGTCCCCAAGAAAACAAGAATTTTGAGGTAAAAATTGAATTTTTTTGGGTTTATATTCAATAAAGAAAAGAAAAGGAGAGTTTATAGAAGAGAGAGTGTGAAAGGGATGGTGGGTGGTGGTTGGTCGGAAGGGAATGGCCGACAGCAGGTGGGTGGCTGGCGGTTATGGAGGAGGGGAGGTGTGGAGAGAGGAAGAGAAGAGAAAAGGAAAGTATTCATAAAAATGAGATTTTTCTCATTCTTCCCTCTTTTAAACTTAATCCAATTACTATTGTATCATATCATGTGTCCCACTAGACTCCCATACTCCATGTCCACCCTACACCTCTCATACTTCTCCATACTTCCAAATTTATTATAGACATTTGCACATATGGCAAGATTTATATTACTATGTTGGATTATATGGCAAGATTTTTATTACATATAGCAATTTGCACATATGGCGAGATTTAGTATGTTATACTATATTGGATGTATACACATATATACATGTATTTAGTCATTTACATACCTATACCTTTATGGTTATTTCAAGATAAAATAAGATGTATTAATATCTCTAATTAGTTTAATTACTATACCCATAAATGGTATAAAATCTGCATTTTGCATAACAATTGACCAAATTCCAACCGGTTGTTGATTTATGTGACCCGACCCATTTAGAAATCATAGTTTAAATTAGATTTAGAGCATACTGAATTAATTCATAGTTTAAATAAGGCGAGTGTTACAGAGAAAATAGAGCACACTAATCAAGCCTATCAATCGACCGTCCAACAACTATTTTTATAGCCGTTAGAGCCTCCAGTTGACCGCACGGTCGACCGAGCTCAAACAGAAAGCTCTGCTACTCTGGACCGGTCGACTGAGATCAACAAATAGAGAGCACTGCAAGTTCTGCAGTCGACCGACATGCACAACTTGAACCTTGCATAAGCCTGTGCATATCGGGTAGACCGGGCAATCGACCGGCAAAACAAGCTCTGCTCGGTGTCGACCAGCTAAACCCAAAATCTTATAAATCTTGTATTACAAACTATTTTTCAAAAACTAAACTTTAAATGAAAAATCAAGTTTTTTTCAAACTTGTATAAATACAAAACAAGTTTCTCAAGCTCTTTTGAAGCATCAATGTATATGGATAAAATCCAATACACATATAAAAATCATATGAACTTGTTTTTGATGAAATCTACTCATGAAAACAATTTTTGATAAAAATAAAACTTAAACTCATCAAAATAAGTTTTTTTGAACAAATAGAGATCTAATATGTGTGGATAGAATCTAACACATATTTCAAAGTATAAAACTTATTTCTTTGAGATATACACTATATAAGCACATACTTGTTAAATCGAAGCACTAAAATTTTTGTTCTTGAGAACAATATCACAGTTTGTGTGTGTATTTGTATAAGCTCGAGCAATTAAAAATTAATCTAAACTTTACACCAATCTAAAATATTCTTACAAAGTAGAGTCTTCTTCTTGATGTGATCGTTCTCTCCATCTTGACTCGATTCAATTTATTCCTTTAAGGTAGACTCTTTCTTGAGTTCTTGATATGATATTTATACTTGAGCTCTTTAATCAACATGTGTTAGTTTCAAAGCTTGACTATGAATCTTTTGTTGAATCTAAACACCAACTAAGATCTTAATGAATATCTGAAACTTAAATAACACAAGATTATTAGTACTATAACTACATGAGTTAATCATCATCAAAACTAGAGTGATTGACCTTTGGGCGAACAATTGCGATAATGCATATATGGATAATGAGCCTTTGTTTCTTGAGGAGCTTTTTACAGAAAAGCGTGATCATAGTGGAGAGAAAATATGTATTAAGAATCTTAAATTTAGAATTCCCTTTGAGGAAAAAAAACTTGATTTGAGTATCTTCACTTTTGATGAGCAAACTACTGATCAATCTTTTGAAAGTAAAATTTAAGAACGTCTAATTGATCAAAGCTTTGAAAACCTCTTTGAAGATGAACTCATGTGTCTGGATGGATCGATTAGAAATGCTTTGGTTAGTTACATATCTCTTAAAAAAATTGTTGATCTAAGTTTTGAGGTGATGTTCGAGGATGAGCTCAAGTTTCTGGGCGATCTTATTGTGGACCCTCTTTAAGTTGGGTGATGATGATATAGGTGTGAGGAGCAAGAGTAAGAGAAGGGTAGGAGGAGATTGAGGAAGTGATGACTAAATTGGAAAGGATGAAATTAAAAATGACAAAGAGATTGACCTCTCCAATTTGTCCTTAAGAGAACCTGTTGAAATGATGGTAGGCGAGCTCGAGGGAATAAACCTAGAAAGATATAGGTGTGGGGAAGACGCGGAGTTGCACATATGTGTGTGTGTGTGTGTGTGTGTGTGTGTGTGTGTATATTTATTTATTTATTTATTTATTTATTTATTTATTTATTTTTCTTTTAGTCGGTGGGCTTTTTTTATTTTTCTTTTAGTAGTCGAGTCAGTTATTTTTAGTGTTTAGTGAGTTTTTTATGTATCTTTTTTTATCTTTTTCTCTAATCTATGTGCCAAGTATATTGTAAGTGATGAGGATAGACGAGTATGCATTCAAACACACAAGGAGTCCTTTGGTTGCTTTTGCAGCTGACTTATTCGGTGCACTGTGAGTATTTCTACTTTAGCATATTGTTTTTCACATACTTTACTCATGTATGCTTGAATTGGATGCTTTATTCTTTGGTTGTGTACATGTATGTGGATGCGTGTATTATAGCTATACTCTTTATATCTCTGTATTTATGTGTGTGCATGAGGACATGGCATAATTTAGGTGTGGGGAGAGTCACACCTTTCTTTTTTAGGAGTCTTTGTTATTTTGCTTTAATTTTAGGGTTTTTGTTTTATCTTCTTTTCTTTTTAAGTGTTTTGGAGTCCTTATAATAAAAAAAAAATGAAAAATTTCTATGAATAGTTAGCTAGTTTGTAGGTGAATAAAGATCCATAAGTGAGTTTAATGGCGTAATCGAAATGAGAGTCGTAGTATCTTAAATAAAGAGTAGAATGTAAAAACTGACATAACATTTAAACTTAGTTTAAGAGATTATGTACTTAACAACACGTACACCATTAGTTCAAGAGCTTGGGATACAAAAACTAGATTCAAAAAAAGAAGGAAAAAAAAATATATATATATATATATATATATATATTAATTAGTTAAGTCTTACCTTGTGATCTCAGTTGCTTGATTAATTAACTTCGTAGGAGTGTTTCTACACTTAATACGCTAAGGCCATCTGGTTTGGGAGCATTGAGCCACAGCTCGTTGCGTGGGTAGCTGAGAAAGTCTAATTGGACAAGACACTGTAAAAACTTAACTATTTTGATTATCAATTAGCTAGATGCTTTGACTCAGGAAGCCGTGATATTTACGTAAAAGATAGTTAAAAGAGTTTTAAAAAATATTATTAAAAAAGAAGCATGAAAGTTGGAGTATGATTTTTAAGCTTGAGAACTATATCACTATCACAGGGTACATATGATTAGAAACCTAGGATGAGTAGTATAAAGTTTATGATTCAAAACTTTATTTTATAAACAATATAATTTTTTGAGTTGAGATTGATCTAACAAATGAAATTCTTAAAAATTTGAGATCTCACTGACTAGTTGACTTAACTAAAAATAAAAATATTATGTTATTGTGGCTGAGTACAATTATGAAATGTCAAGGGAGCTGAATGTAATTTTCAGTTTTTTTAACGATATTGTTACTTCAGATTTGACATATAACTGAGACGGGGAAGTAAATCATGCTATGAGAGTGCATTTTGTATTGTAGCGTGAGAATAGACTTGTGATGATGAGGGGTGAATGTTTTATGTGAGCGTGAGATTAACCTTGAGAGGTGGGCCTATGAAAAGCACAGGAGAGCCCGGGGTGTGACAAAGGCTGTTCTTTTGGCCGAAGATTCTTTAATACAAAATTATTTTTCACGTGCGGCAGCTGCACTTAGGTTCTGGTTTCTATTTTTTTAAAATTTTTATGCTTTCTTAATGGCGGTTGTGTTCTGAGGTCTGTGCTAAGGGGGCCGCGTGTACCCTCTCTCTCTCTCTCGCTCTCTCTCTCTCTCCGTCCCCTGGCAACGAGGAAGGACAGCAGTGAATGGACAGCTCACCAACCGTTACCCACCCATGAGGCCAAGAGCAAACGGACGGCTGAGCGACGGAAACGTGGTGAGCCAAAAATCACTAGCAGAGAAGAGGGCGGCGTGTTCCTTCTCTCTTCCTGGTTGTCGGCGCTATTATGTGTGTTAAATCTGTGTGTTCAAGTAGTACATTGATTGCAACAGTTAAATGTATCTCTAATTGTACTGGTGGGAAAAATCTATTAAATTATACGGCAATCAATTTGTCATGTCGCATCAGCCCCGGAGTCCTTTCAAATTCGCATGCAACTCGCCTTTTGCTTGGGAAGTGGAGCAGGAGATTCAGAGTTAAGGGTTTTTAGAGAGAAGCATTGGCGAGAATTAGAGGGTAGAGTTATTAACTCTGACATCAAATTAAAATTGATATAAAAGTTGAGCACTTGTTTTAAAAAATAGGGGCAATGTGCATAATTAATTTTCAAAATTAAGTCTAATTGTTACTGATTCTTGTTGCCAAACAATACCTGAACTGCATCAATTTCGAACAATAAATCACATTCCTATAGTTACAACTCCCTCCAACTAAATTACTATTACAGTCACTGCATCAACGTCGATCCACCTGAGCTTCTAACCTATTAACTCTCTCTCTCTCTCTCTCTCTCTCTCTCTCTCACAACGTGGTCCACGTGTGAGGGGCTCGACAACTTCACTTCATTTTCCTCTGGGCCCCACTGTCACGTGCTATGTCCGGGTACGGATGTTACCGTCTAGTCACATGTCCAACTCAACTGGGCCGCCACTACTCGATGAGGCCTCCCGTGAATCCAAAGCTATGGGCCCATGTAACCTGCGGCCCGCGCCTTTGGAATTGGGGCCCGCAGTGGTTTGAGTTGGACCCCGTTGATAGTGACAAGGTGATCCTTTTGTATATCTGATCGCTTATTTATATAGCAGAGCATAGATCTTAGAAATATATCCAATTTTTATTGGATCTAGACATGAATCTCAAAGGATCTGAACCAAATAGTATGATAAATATGTTTATAGATTTATTCCCCGGTTCAATCTAAATCATTCTTTTCTTTCTGAGCACAATTCTGTATAAAATCTTTTGATCATAATTAAATATGTTTAATATTTTTTTCAGAAAATAAAACTAAAACAGTATGTTTGAAAAAAAAAAAAAAAGAATTATATATTGTCAATTTCAATTTAATTCTTAATAAAAATTTTAGATGGAAATTTTGAATTTAAATTATTTGAAATGAATTCGATAATAATTTCCCGGAGTCAGTTCATGTGCATTGTAAATGTGGGTTTGGATCTATATGTTGATTGTATAAATTTATAATGGTAGATAGACTTATGTAGTTTCGGAAAGATCCAGTCTAAATCCTTCACACTTAAATATAAACATCCGAAATTCAAATACAAGATTCACTCCGTGAACTTGATCTATATTATTTAAAGTAAAAATAAAAAATTAAGTATTTTGAATACTTTTTTCTCATTCATGCGCAAAATAGACGACCGAAAGTAGTGAGTTGGTAGATCTATGTCTTTAGACATTGAAATTCTCGATCCGGCTATTTGATCATGATCTAAACATTTAAAAACCCCCACAAATCAATTTTTGTTAGGTTTCAAATGTTCTACACCGTTAAACTAACTCACTATTTAGCATGTCTGTTTTCTCCATACTTGATACATGAGCAAAAATATTTCTAATTTTAATTTATAAATACTTAAAATAATATAGATCAACTTCAACAGAATAGAACTTACATTCAAATGATATATGATCGTATTTATGTGAGAAGGAATTGAGCTCGAATCTTTGGAGAACTACACAAACCTGTCTCTTTATAATGAACCATCATATGGATTTTGCAGGATCCAACACGTTGTCACCCCCCTGTTGTTTGATGTTTTGCGGTCACTGTTTGCAAGCTAATTATCTCCCAGTTTTCCTCACTATATTCGCTGTCAGTTTGCAGGATTCTATACAATAAAAGAAAAGAGAAGGAAAGAGAAAAAATTTATGATAGGAGCATAGATATTGACATGGATAGAGACATGTTGGATAGAGACCTGCTGGATTTTGTAAGTTAAGGGGGAGATGAGAGATGAATCTTAAGTACTATGTCCATAATCTTCCACTAATGTAATAAATAATTCATGGAATGAAAGATTGCTCAGATTTGATTGCAAAATTGTTTTTGTGGTACAATAATTAATATGTTTAGATCTTAATTAATAGTCTAAAGAAATATAGAGAATTCATACATCTCTTAATATAATGGAAAATCCTTGAGGGCTTGTAGATTAGTGTTATATCATCCTCGCTCTCTAAATCAAATCTAGTCGTTCATGTATCAACATCATCATCATCTAGAATCTTAATTGTATTAATCTTCATGTTGTTAGTATTTTGAGGGTATTTCAAAATTAAGTATAGTTCTTTTAGTCCCACATTGGATAGGAAAAGAACTCTTTAGTGTTTATATATGGAGTCTCTTTCATGATGGGTTGTGTGGGCTAGAAACCAGGGGGTGCTCGCGCGCACACAAGCCCATTGAGGCCCAGTGAAGGGAATTGGGTTACAGGATCCAGAAAACCTTAATGCGCCAATTTTATTTTTGAATTTAAAATTAAAATAAAATCTTTTCAAATCCTGTCATAATATTTGAGTCAGAGATAGCTGTTGAGATTCATATCTTTCCATATCCTGTCCTGTAATTGCAGTGACACTTTCCAAGGCAATTTTGTTTCTCTGCACAAGGAAAGATTGATTCTCTGTTCAAGGATTATTTTCTCTTCCCAAAGATTTTCTAATGATGATAAACTCTCTTTATAAAGGATCTATTCCCAGCTTTCAAAAACAGAACTCAACCATCTTCCTTGTCCTCTGAAATTTCTTTAGACTCTTCAGTTCTTCCCTGCATCTCTGGAGGAAACAAAACCGAGCTGTTCGAGGGCCTGTGCATTGCGAGTGTACGCTTGCAGGGCCAGCAATTGTTGAATCCTGGAGGGTAGGCCGCCATCAACCTGCTACACCGAGATACTCTCTCAGAGGGGCGCGATCTACTCTTAAGGACAGTGCTCCGCACGCCTCGATCAACATAGAGAGGTTCCTTCCTTCTTGAAAGTTTAATTTAATTAGATTAGCAGTATTTCATACATTATTTTCCAACAATCTTAAGAGTATATATGGATACTGTTAAGGTTGCTGCTACTAATATTAAGTCTCTGCCTGACATCTCTAGGATTGAACCATTTAATGGAACCCACTATAAAAGATGGCAAGAAAAGGTTATGTCCACACTTGATGTAACTGGTTATGTCTTTGCTATAACTGATCCTAAACTAGAGAAAGAAAAGGAATTGCAAAACTGGGAAATAGCCAACAAAATCTGTAGACACATCATTCTCAGCACACTTAGTAATGCAATGTTTGATGTTTACTGTCCTTATAAAACTGCAACTGAAATTTAGGAAAGTCTTAATAAGAAATACATTCTTGAAGATGCTGGAACTCAAAAATTTGCTATTGGTAATTTTCTGAATTTTGTCATGTCTGATGAAAAAGATATTTCCTCTTAAATTCATTAATACCATGTTCTAATTGATGATCTTAAAATGAAAATATCACCCTACCCGAATCCTTTGTTGCTGGAGCCCTAATTGAAAAACTACCCGACTCATGGAAAGATTATAAGAAAGAACTGAAGCATAAAAGAAAACAAATGAACCTTGAAGATGTAATAATTCATATTAGAATTGAAGAGAAAAATAAAGAAAGAGAGAAAACTGAAAGGGCCAAGGAGCTTACTTCCAAGGCAAATCTAATTGAAAGCAAGCCTTCTAAACCAAAGAACATTTTCATAAGCCAAACTTCAAATCAAATCAGAACCCTAAGATGAAAAGAAACCTTAACTCTACTTTCAAGAAGAAAGGAAACTGTTTTGTGTGTGGCAAACCCGGACACTACTCAGCACAATGTAGATTCCGGAAGACTGGTGAGGCTCCATTCAAACCACAAGTTAGCCTGGTTGAGCGTGACATTATTGCTGCTGTAATCTCTGAAGTAAACATGGTTGCACATAATAAGAATTGGGTGATTGATTCCGGGGTAACTCGACATATATGTGCCGACAGAGGAGCTTTCTCTTCTTACTCCTCTGTTGATGATGGTGAACAAGTGTTCATGGGCGATTCGAGGCCCTCACCCGTTGTGGGTAAGGGAAAGGTGCTTCTCAAGCTCACTTCAGGGAAGATCCTTTCTCTTACAGATGTGCTTCAAGTTCCTGAGATTCGTTGGAACCTCATTTCTGTTTCTCTTCTTGGAAAAGCTGGAGTTAAGATCTGCTTTGAATCTGATAAAATTGTAATGACTAGGAATGGATAATTTGTTGGTAAAGGGTACTGCAGTGAGGGTTTATTTATACTGAATGTACTTGAAATCATGAATGAAAATGTATCTACTTCTTCTACTTACATGATTGACTCTTGTGATTTTTGTCATGGTAGGTTAGGACATGTTGGTTTTTCTTACATTAAGAAAATGAAAGATATAGGTCTCTTGCATAATGTAACTATATCTGATCATGACAAATGTGAAATATGTGTTGAATCTAAATCCACTAAGAAATCATCTAAAAGTGTACAAAGAGAATCTGAATTGCTTGAGCTTATTCATAGTGACCTTGGTGACCTTAAAAATAACTTAACTAGAGGTGGTAAAAGATTCTATATCACCTTTATTGATGACTATTCTAGATATATATAGTAGTCTATCTGTTAAGATCTAAATATGAAGCCTTTGAAATGTTTCTCAAATATAAATCAGAAGTTGAAAATCAACTAAATAAGAAAATCAAGAGATTGAGATCAGATAGAGGTGGTGAATATGAACTTAAGCAATTTAATGAATTTTGTGAACAACATGGCATAATTCATGAGACTACCCCTCCATATTCACCTGAATCTAATGGTGTTGCTGAAAGGAAAAATAGAACACTCAAAAATATGATGAATGCTTTGCTTATAAATTCTGGTGCACCTCTAAATCTGTGGGGGGAGGCTATACACTCTGCTTGTCATATTCAAAATAGAATACCCTATAAAAAAACTGGTATAACTCCATATGAAATCTGAAAAGGTCATGCACCAAACTTAAACTATTTAAAAGTGTGGGGGTGCCTAGCTAAGGTTCTTCTACCTGAACCCAAAAGAAAGAAACTAGGACCCAAAATTTTTGACTGCATGTTTATAGGCTATGCACATCATAGTGCTTCATATAGGTTTCTTGTGACTAGAAGTGATAATAATGTTATGGAGATTAACACTATTGTTGAAACTAAAAATGCAGAATTCTTTGAGCATGTTTTTCCATTAAAAACTCATGTTGATAAAACTTCTCATGCTTCTTCATCTAGTCATGCACAAGAATCTGATGATAATGAACAGATTGAACTAAGGAGAAGTAAAAGAGTTAGAAAAGAAACTGACTTTGGTAAAGATTTCTTTACATTTCTTGTTGGTGATGACCCTCTCACTTATAAAGAGGCGATCTCTTCTCCGGATGCTCCATTCTGAAAAGAGGCTATTAATAATGAATTAGAATCCATATTATCAAATCACACTTGGGAATTTGTTGATTTGCCGCCAGGTGCAAAACCAATTGGTTGCAAATGGATATTTAAAAGAAAACTGAAACCTGATGAGTCTTTGGATAAATTTAAAGCTAGATTGGTTGCTAAAGGATACACTCAAAAGAAAGACTTTGATTATTTTGATACATTTGCTCTTGTGACTAGAATTGCATCTATTAGAGTGTTGTTTGCTTTAGCATCTATTCATAAGCTTGTGATACATCAAATGGATGTTAAAACTGCATTCTTAAATGGAGAACTGGAAGAAGAAATATATATGGACCAACCTGAAGGTTGTCTGACAATAGGAAATGAACACAAAGTCTGCAAACTTGTAAAATCTTTATATGGTTTAAAACAAGCATCCAAACAATGGCATGATAAATTTGATAGTGTTCTTGTTTCCAATGGTTATCAGATTAATGATGCTGATAAATGTATCTATACTAAATTTGAGGATAATGTTGGTGTTATCATATGTTTATATGTTGATGATATGCTTATATTTGGTACAAACTTAGAAATTGTAAATGACACCAAATTATTTTTGTCTTCTAATTTTGATATGAAAGACATGAGTGAAGTTGATGTGATCTTAGGAATTAAAATAATTAGAGATTCTGATCAGATCATGCTTTCACAAGGACACTATATAGAAAGAATGTTGAAGAGATTTGGTCATTTTGACTGCACTCCTATTTCCACACCATATGATGGTAGCATTCACTTAAGAAAGAACAAAAAAGAAAGTGTGTCACAATCTGAGTATGCACAAATCATTGGTAGTTTAATGCACTTGATGAACTATACACGACTTGACATTACTTATGCCATGGGACGACTTAGTTGTTACACTCACTGTCCTAATAAGGACCATTGGACAGCATTGTATCGAGTGCTAAAGTATCTGAAAGGAACTATTAATTATAGTTTGACATATTGTGGCTTTCCTTCTATTTTAGAGGGATACTTAGATGCTAACTAGATCTCTGATTCTGATGAGTTAAAGTCCACAAGTGGATATGTGATCACACTTGGTGGGGGTGCGGTGTCTTGAAAATCATCCAAGCAAACCGTCACAGCTCGCTCCACTATGGAGTCTGAGTTTGTTGCCTTAGAGAGGCAGGTACTGAAGCTGAGTGGCTCAGGAATCTTTTGATTGATATACCAATTTGGAAGAGACCAGCTCCGTCTGTGTCTATTCATTGTGATAACCAAGCTACTATTGCTAGAGCTAAGAATAAAATATACAATGAAAAGAGTAGGCATATACGCCTAAGACATAAAATTGTAAAGCAGCTGCTAGATGATGGGATCATATCTCTTGACTATGTGAGGTCAGAGCTTAATATAAGTGATCCATTTACCAAACCACTAGGGAGAAAACTAGCGGAGAATACATTAAGGGGAATGGGACTCATGTCTATAACAAAGAGTCAAAAATGATAGTAACCCAACCTATGTGATTGATGAACTCATGAAGTAGGTTCATATGGGTAATAACAAATCATTTGTTGACTTGGAGATGCACTATCGTTATTTTATTATTGAGAAGTCCCTTCCTATGATATAGATAGTGCAAATTGCAATGTGCTAAGGGTGAGCATTAGCTCTTAATGGATTACCATAGCCTTTATTGGGTGGTGTGTTTAATTGTAATGCACACTTGATGGATCCACCTATATGAGTGTGGAAGTGGGGCCGCTTCCTATGAGAATGTAGACATATTCTCTAGAGCGCTCATGAATATTCAGGTAGGGTGCATGGCCGATTCGCGCCGACCCGTTTGGACAGCTCGATTCTATGAATGATATGTGGGTTGTAGGTCAATGATCCATAATTAGGAAGATTGGTTCATTGAAACTTTATGTTTCACCAACTTCCTGTGGGACACACCTACATATCCTAGGTAGTGGTTCATAGACCAAAAGTCACCATTATTGATGCATTGAGTTCTTATGTTTCCTCTTCTCTCTCGTTCCTATTGTCTTTCCTTTTAATTTGAAATAGTGGGGGATTGTTAGTATTTTGAGGGTATTTCAAAATTAAGTATAGTTCTGGATAGGAAAAGAACTCTTTAGTGTTTATATATGGAGTCTCTTTCATGATGGGTTGTGTGGGTTAGAAACCAAGGGGTGCTCGCGCGCGCACAAGCCCATTGAGGCCCAGTGAAGGGAATTGGGTTACAGGATCCAGAAAACCTTAATGCGCATGTGCGCCCGCATCGCACGCGCAAGGGGGTGCAAATTCGGGTTTCAGAGCCTCGCGGGTGTGCCCGAATAGGCTAAGTTTTGCAAATTTTATTTTTGAATTTAAAATTAAAATAAAATCTTTTCAAATCCTGTCATAATATTTGGGTCAGAGATAGCTGTTGAGATTCGTATCTTTCCATATCCTATCCTGTCATTATAGTGACACTTTCGAAGGCAATTTTGTTTCTCTGCACAAGGAAAGATTGATTTTCTATTCAAGGATTATTTTCTCTTCTCAAAGATTTTCTAATGATGATAAACTCTCTTTATAAAGGATCTATTCCCAGCTCTCAAAAACAAAACTCAACCATCTTCCTCTTCCTCTAAAATTTCCTTTGACTCTTCAGTTCTTCCCTGCATCTCTGGAGGAAACAAAACCGAGCTGTTCGAGGGCCTGTGCATTGCGAGTGCACACTTGCAGGGCCAGCGATCGTTGAATCCTAGAGGGTAGGCCGCCATCAACCTGCTGCACCGAGATACTCTCTCAGAGGGGTACGATCTACTCTTAAGGACAGTGCTCCGCATGCCTCGATCAACATAGAGAAGTTCCTTCCTTCTTGAAAGTTTAATTTAATTAGATTAGCAGTATTTCATACATTATTTTCCAACACATGTAAATCTAACAACTCATGTTCCTACAATTATAATAACCTCTAGTAAATTCAATTTACCATATCTCTAAAATTGAATTAGTGTCTTCCAAAACGTATTCAAGACTCATCCTATTATCTAGAGGATCCTGTAATCACCTTTCTCTTCTTTTAGAGACATAACAAAGAGACTTGCTAGAGAGTGTCTTTAGAACAACTCTAAGAGAGGCTCTCTAAATTTGAGCTATTTTAAAGAGAATATTAATTTAGAAAGACTCCCTAAGATGGGCACTCGTTAATGAGTATCAATTGAGTTACTTTAATACATGTTCAGATTTTGAATATGCCAAATCTACCTTTATAAGAAGCTTTTTTGTTTCATTGTCGTCAAGATAGTCGATTTATTTGCATTATCGTATCTTCATGACCTGTTGCATTTTTTTTTTCAAAATTCTTTTTTAAATAATCAAATTTTAGAATTAAAAATCCTAACCCTACTCTCTCTCTCTCTCTCTCTCTCTCTCTGTGTGTGTTTATTTATTATTATAAAAAGTATTAACTCGGATGATCTTAATATCTTGAAAGGATTTGACACAATAAGTCGATCACAAATTTTCTACATAATTATCAATCAATTCAAAACACAAATCTAGGCAAAATATAGAGAATAATCAACTAAGAACATCACAAAACAGAGCACGATTTACGTAAAAACCCCTTATTAAAAAATCTATGAAGCAAACAACAGCAAAATAATCATTATGAGAATAAAGATTACAATGTCCAATCACTTCCACTACCTCTAAAATCTCTCATCCAAAGATTCAAGAATACAACTATGACCAAAGAAAAGTTAATGGTATTTTACTGGACCATCGTCGGCCTGAAATTCTTTTATAAAAAAGACACAACCACCACTATAACATTGTATAAATCCTCCTCCAAGAAGATCAAATGCTCAAACTCGATCCTTTATACAGAACTCTATTTTAACCACTGACTTGAAGAAGAACATTCACCAGAATTCTCTCTTTTTCTTCTTCTTTTCCTTAGGTTTTTTTTTCTTTTCTATTTTTCACTACGATTTTCTCTGCCTTGATGAGGTCTTTTATTGCAAAATAAGTTGGTAATTAATTGACTTTTTGTTCTTTTTCTTCATCCCAAATTCGACTGGGCTCGAGATGAGTTTGAGATCACAGCAGATTTTCACTCATCTTTTGAGAAGTGGGATGGGCCTCCATAAAGTGAGCCCGCTTTGGACTAAACCCCACCACAAACAATATTCCCCTTCAGCCCAAAAAGGATGACCTTATTACTTGTAGCTTAAAAAGAGATACACATGTCAGTCAACCATCGACATGTTCCTTGCTTTTACTTTGGCAATGTCTTTATCATCATGTCCACACAATTTTATCTGCATGGACTTTATCAAGCTGTATTTTTTTTCCTCATTGAGCACCTCTCTTATCCAATGATATCGAATATCTATGTCCTTGGACTTCGACTGAAAACTTGAATTCTTTTTGAGATGTATGACACTCTAGTTATCATATTGAACAACATAATCTTGCTACTGAGTTTAAATCAGTTGTTTCAAAAATCACTTCATCCATAGCCATCTCCTTGCTAGCTTGACAAAGAATTATCTATAGGGGCAGGCAAGTAGTCCAATGTGGTTTGTCAAGTGAGCCCGATTTTGGGGATGCTAACAAGTGCCCCTTGCCCTCGCTATTAGTGGGGCTTGAGGCAAGTGGTTGAACTCATCAGTTTAATGAAATTTTTGAAAGGTTAAAAAAAATTATATAGATATTTATATTTATCTAATAACACTTATAAGTATATAATTAATCAAATTGTCTGTATTGTAATAAATTATGTTAATAAATAAATTACATTATTCTTTATGTTGGGTAAATATTTTGTTATGTAAAATATGTATTTAAAATAAATAAATTATATTATATATTTTTATGGGAAATGTGTGCATAAACAATATTAATAAATAAATTTTATATAGAAAAATTTTTATTTTAAAATATTTTAGGCCAGAAATGCTGCTATAAAATATTTGTGATATGTGTGAATATGTAATGTTCTTATTCTGTAATACTAATTATTATTAATAATGTTAAAATAACTATAATAACTTATAATTATTCTTAATATTTTTTAGCCCGCGCATATGAGCCCAACCCACTCTCTTTTTTTCCCCTCTTTTTCCTCTGATTTTCTTTGCATCAAGTCCAAGAGGCCCAGCCCAATTCCTTTATTTCTTTTCATTTTCTCTTTTTCTTTTCCCTCATTTCTCTCTCTTCTTAAGTTTTTTCCCTTGTTGCCAATCCAACTCCTGCACGTGCCCTTCTCTCCACCGCCTTTACTCCACCGCCATCCTCTCCTCTTTATATATATATATATATATATATATGTATATATATATATATATATATATATATATATGTATATATATATATATATATATCATGAAAATTATTATTGTATAATATAGTTTATGATATCTCATTATGAAATTTCTTAAAAAATAAAATAATTACATTAATTCTTACTATCGCAATTTATAATATAGACATTAATAATTATCAACTTGAAAATTACTTAATAATCAAAAGTTGAAAGAACTACTAATCATCTTGTAATAATTATAATTTTTAATTATAATTATAATTTTAATTAATATTTAATACTCATTATTATTAATATTCATTTTAAAATATAAATTATAATTATTTATAATTTTGTAATTGTAACAAAAACTCTAACTACTCATAATTTATAATTTAAAAATATAATTACTATCATGGATTAAGTAAAAGAATAAGCCAAGCCCAATCCTAGGCCATTTCCATTTTCTCTTCTTTTTCTTTTAGCCTTGGTCAAGCTCAGCCCAGAGACCAGGCCTGCATTACTCCTCTTTTTCCTTTTCATCTCCATTTATTTAACTTCTGAGCCTAAAGGCCCAAAAGCCCAAAGTGTTATATAATGTAATTAATATTGTGATATGTGAGATTATAATTGAGCGAACTCATCACCTTTGTAGGTTCAAATAATCACATTCATCAATTTTGTGGGTCTTCCGCACTCATTTAATGTGGTTATTTGCATCAAAAAAATTGATGATTTCACCTACTCACTGTAAGATATAATCTTCCTAATATTTCTTTCTTTTCATTTCCTTAAAATTATTCTAAATTTTCAAAGCCTACACTAATTAGCCCAGCACACACCCCATATAACATTTACACGTAATACTTTTATATTTTATAATATACTAAGTAATAATATTTAGATACTAATATGAATCATTCCTCTCTCATTTCTCTTTACTTTATAATTAAGTTTATAGTGCCCAAGGACAATCCTTATTTGTTCTTCATTTTTTTCCTCCTATGAGTTTCTTTTATAACTCAAGCCCAACCCATATTAAAGCCCAAGGCCCATTCCTAAATATTCCTCCCTATTTTCTTTTCATTATTTTTTTGTAGCACTAACTGAACCCAACAAAGTCCAAACCCTCTCTTTTCTTTTTCATTTTCTCTTTTTCTTTCTCTTTATTTTTTATCTACCTCCCTAGTTTCTCCCCTGCAGCCAACAAATGCACCACCTCCATATGTTCTCCTCTACACCACAGACTGACAAAAGACGCCATGTAAACATAAACCAAAATTCGCAGACGTTGTCACATAATTTTTTGAATGTTACAAAAAATTTCTCGGCACAGTAAATAATCCCTACACAAAAATAAGGACAGAGTTGTCCAAATAGTGTAAAAAATCATTCCTTCCTCCAACGATTATCCCTCCTTATACTCATATATATACTACACAATTAGTACATATTAATTTATATTATTACATATTAATAATAATATTATGAATATCCAACATATACAATATTATATATCCATTTTGAGATTTTTTGGGAAAATGAGGGGTGAACTCATAAATGAAGGTCACCTAGAGGGGAGTGAATAGGTGGCGTGCTAATCTAATGCCAAACAATGCGGAATTACAAACTATTATGTAAACTAAAACTATTTTGCTAACACTCAAGGTATAATCAAAGAGTGAAGCCGAATTCCCGGTGAAGGGTTCTGGACTTTCTCGTCAAGATTTCCTAGATTATGAGTTTAGGTGCTACTATAACTCTCTTGGTTGAATACAAGTGTGAGCACACAAATACAATATCAAGCTTGTACTAGATAAGCAATGAATGAGAGCATGCAAGATATTAAACAATCCCAAGCATATATCAATTAAGCACAAGTAAATATCAAGCATATAAAGATGTAAGCAATAAAAGCATGCAAGATATAAAACACAAGTGAGTGAGAGAGAGAGAGATGAGCAATCACAAATAATGGAGAATTATTTCAAGGTTCGAGCCACTCTCTACGTCCTTGCTTCACCGCAATTAAAGATTTTCACTAAAATTGATCTCGCAAGATCACTCGGTGCCGCAATATCTACAATGAGCTCGCTCAAGAACTCTTGAACCCGTAAGTCCCTCACTTGTTCTCGCAAGAACAACACTCACATATACAAGTATAAAAACTCTGTGATCACTTTTTGATCACTATCAAACACTCTCATATACAAGTATCTAGAGAATGGATATAGTAATGGATAGCTCAAGTTATGTTAGAAAAACTAGATAGATTTTGTGGTGAAAAACTTAAGGAAATGCTTTTGAAAACTCAAGAGAATCATTCTTGATAAGCTCCTTTTTGATATGAAATTTAAGCCTAAAAACTTGTTGGAAAACCTCTGAGAAAGATAGAAAAAACTGGCTCTAAAATTTCTCCAAAATCTTGACAAAAACTGGCCTAAAAGTCCCTTTCATAGAGGCTGTCCAAAACTAGCCATTACATGCTAGATGACATATCGGTCGACCGGCCAACGGTCATATTTATGACCGTTGGGGTTATCGGTCGACCGACTGATCGACCATCTCCAAGCCACAGAGAGGAATCCTCTCTGTCGGTCGACCGTTCGGTCGACTGGCACCCAACCGAGAGTTGGGTGAGCCAGTTGGTCGATCGCTCGATCGACCGGCCCTAAGCTATAGTCAACTAGTCAATCGGCTGAGCCAGGGCTCTTGGGCTTGTGCACGTTTTGTGCACGTAGCTTCGGTCAACCAGTCAGTCGGCCGACAGCAGCCCAAGAACAGAAATTATAGGATTGAAAATTAGGACTTTGAAATACCTATAAATTCTAATAAAACTCCATAAATTCCACAAAAAAAGTTCATGTAAATATTTGAAGTACAAATATGTGGGATCAAAAATCAACACATAATACAAATAATTTGAAATGTTTTTGAGGTATAGAAATTTAGGCTTAAACTGAAAATCGTATTTTTTAAAAGCAAACTTCAAAATGAAAAATCGATTTTTCTCAAAACATGCTCAATACAAAAACAAGATATTTAAATACATTTGAAATATAGTGCGTATGGATAGAATCCAATACACAATGAGAATGAAATAACTTATTTTTGGCAATAAGCTCAAAATAAGTTTTGATAAATACAAAACTAAACACATGATATAAACTCATCAAAATAAGTTATTTAAAATGATATAAAGCAACAATGCTTATGGATAGAATCCAATATACATGTAAACCATGTAAATTTGTTTTGATGAATTTATGAAATCAAAATATGTATTCTTTGAAAATCAAAACCAAACTATATTTTTCAAGAACTAAAACTTAAACATGAGAGTTATGAAATATTTTGTGTGTGTGTGTATATGAGCTTGAGCAATCCATATCAAATCTATCATTTACATTTTATCTAAAATAAAATCATAAACTTATAAACATGGACTTAAGTCTTCTCTGAAAATCTTCTTCTCCATCTTGACTTGATTCAAACATGATCCATGAGCTAGACTCCCCTTTGAGTACTTGATGCGATCTTGAAGCGTGAGATCTTGAATCTACACGTGCTAGTTTCAAAACTTGACTTCGAAGCTTTTATTGAAGCTAAACACCGACTAAGATCTTGATCAATATCTGAAACTTAATAAATATAAGATCATTAGTATCATCACTACATGAGTTAATCATCATCAAAACTAGAGTGATGGGCCTTTGGGCTAGCAATCTCCCTTTTTTGATGATGACAAAACTCAGGAGTTATATATGCATGGATTAAAGATAAGCTTCATAGAAGCCCCCCTTAACTCATGCATAGCAAAACCATAAAGATATTCAATGAAGTACATAAACAATATATTAAACAAAAATAAACATATATGCATAAACAACAAATATTAAACATGCATATATAAACACTCTCAAATTTTTACCCTCTTTTTGTCAATTCATCAACAAAGGGGTTGAAAAAAAACAAACAAGAATGTATATGCGATATAAATTTATGAAGATGAGAGACGTTAAGTTAACTCTCCCTACATACATGCATTACATGGAGAAGGGATGACAAACCCTAACCCATATAAGTATAATATATAATGCATAGACGGAGATGTTAACCCTACACACGTGTACCATATAAAGAAAAGCGAGCAAGCTATTCTTTATATAACATACACTCAATATGAATTTATATATGGAGGAGATGTTAAGCTCCCCATGTATATAAGCAATACATTTCAAAACAAATTTTGAAAACTCTTAAAACAAATATTGATGCCATTTGAAATCAACAAACAAATTTTGATAAATCAATAAAATCATTTTAAGTAAAAGAATTTTTCTTCCCTCCTTTTTCAAATGATGCATAAGCTTGTAAAAGAAATCAATTAACATTTAAAACTAAATCAAGCTTAGCATAAAGCAATTTGTGCTATAAAACATGTATAATCAATGTAAAATAAGCACAATCAATTATATATATGTAAGTATGTCAATGAAAATACCACTTGAAATTTAACACATACATATATAGAAAACTTGAATAAGCATGCGAAAATGAAAAATCATGAGAATCATGTGTATAACTCACATCATTCACCCTATCATACAGAAGTTTAAAAAGATATTCATTAAGGCACACAAGGTATGGTCGCCCAACCAATCACCCTTTGAAGGTAGGAGTTTTCAAAAATAAGATTTGAAAATAATTTTAGCATAGTTTGAAAATTCTACTAATTGAAGAATAAAAAACTAATTTAAAGGTAATTTTGAAAACTAGTACGAAATCCTTAAAGAAAGGAATAAAACAAATATATATTCCATGATATATGAAATTTACACGAGAAACGACACTCAAAAATCCATAAAGCACATAAATTCTCATGAATCCAAAATCATGAGTAAACATAAAGGTGAGTGTACAATAATTATATGAATAACATATTCATGAAATAAATCAATAAGGCTTGGAAGCAAAACTCATATGAAAATTCTTTTTCTGAAAAACATGATATATCATATAATTATCCAAGAATCATCAAAGTTAGGTCATATAATGTACAAATCAAACATAAAATAAGTACACAAATGAAAGAGAGCATGTATAATATATAACTCAAAAATTGTACATGTATAACACAAGTTTTAATAAAATTTGCATATGGACATATGATATAAGCATTTAAATTAATATATGCTTTAACTAAAGCATATAAAAACATAAATCAACTAAAGAAATAGGCTGTAAATTCATTTGAAAATATGAATAAAATTTTCAAAAAAACATTCATAGCATACAACCAAGCAACTTATTATTAAGCTTAAAATAATATATGATTAAGTGTCTAGGTTATTACACTACCATATAAGTATTAAAAAATTTTAAAGTTGGAGAATGAAATGGTTATCAAAACTGATGTAGCCAATCTATTTCTCCAAAAACACGGTAGTCCTCCCACCAAAATACTTTGATAGTGATGCACTCATTTGGTTTGACCTTCAAACTTGAAATGCATCCACCACCAAGGCACCAATCCTCTTACGTTTTGTGAGAGCCCACACCTATATAAAAAATAAGAGATGGAGATTTTGGTACCCATATCTTTTTGGGTCCATGAGTGTTAGTAGTAATAGGAACCTAAACATTTTTATTTGCAAAATATAAAGAATTTAATCTATCAAAATAAAATTTTGCAAGATGACCTTTGCGGCCACAATATGTACATGTGTACACTCTAGCATACATAGAGGAATAAGTGTGATCATGATGTGCATGAGATGTATGACATGGGGTATGGCATGAGCATGTGGAATATGTTTCTTGCGAAATATAGATTCTAATCTGTTATGATTAAATGCACATTGGCTTAAAGTGGAGCCCAAACAATCAATATTCTTCTTCAAAATATAAATATCATTAATAATTTTGGAAGAAGAAACATGAGAAACAATTCTTTTTCACTTTAGAAATAGAAATCTTTTATTTTTCATTCAAAACATTTTTCTTTTACAAAGAGTCATTATCTTTCAAAACAATTTCCTTTTCTTTTTCAATCAAAATAATTTTCTTTTTCAAAGATTCATTTTCTTTTCAAAAAATTTCAAATTTATTTTGAAAAGAATCCTTTTATTTTAAAATAATATCATTTTCATTTTTCAATCTTTTATTTTTCAACTTTTAACAAATCATATTTTTCAAGAAGTTTTTAACAAAATGAAGTAAGACATCATATGGCACTCATTATCATCATCAACCTCGTAATCAGAATTTACCTCAAGGGGGTCATCCCTTTGGACCATATAGCACATGTTGGAAGTAGTACTTCGTTATCCGAGTCACTCTCTGATTGAGGTTGGACCTGCACAAAAATACAGAATTTCAAATTTAAAATAAAGAGTGCAAGTTACTCAATTCTACCGCAATAACAAGTGGCTATGCGGGTCGTGATCCACTAGGAGGGACTAGCAATGGAAGCTTTTTTAGTAAGTTTTCTTTTAAGATACAAAGGATGGTTAAAGTTCTTCTTTAGTTTCTTAAAAAGAAAATAAAAATTATTAAAGTTGAATTAGGAAGAAGATGGTAGATTAAGAAGATGGAAAAATGAAAAATAGATTATATACAAAGAAATGGAAAGAGTGATAAAGAAGTGGGTGTTATTGATCTAATCTAAAGAAATAAAATAAAAGAAAGAAAAAATTAAAGAAATACTTACCTTCTTTGGTTGATGACTTACCTGGAACCCTTGCATGTTCTACCTTACTTCAGAGGCGTTCAACGCATAAGCCATAAGATCGAGCTCAGTCCCCATTCACATTACATCATCAAGACGAACAAGAATGAAATGATACGGAGTCTTGAGGAGGAGAACATCATCATGAAATATCGTTGGCACTCACACAAACATTGTTATACTGATGCTTCTAGATTCACTTGAATGCTCATCATAACCAAAAGTGGAAGAGTAGAAAGAAGAAGAAGGAAACAAAAGGAAAGACAAACATAAAAAAAGTTACCTTTTATTGCTTGTAGAAACGATGGAAGAAAGGAGGAGGTACATCGGTGTCACTCTCAATATAAGCCTCTCTCTCTTGCTTACATGAATCTCAATCTAACCTAAGCTTACAAAGAAATAAAAATTACATGAAAAAAAAAACCTACACTACAAAGAATGAAAAATTGGACTAAATCCTATCTCTGCATGTCGTCCCCATTTACAGTGAAATACCTGCCTTTTATATGTAAAAATCCAGAGGGGAGAGGCGTGAGAAGATAGGGGGAGCAAACGCTCCCCCAACTGAAATGATAAGGCCGTGGAAACGTAGGTTTGGCCGCGTTTTCGCAGCCTGGCTATGGCCAGGTGGCCACTGCCGGGGGGTGGTAACTCCTGGATTCACGTTTTGTCTTTATCTTTAACTGGATTTCTCGTTTCAGCTCTTGGATTTGATGAAACGATCTTTGATTGTTGGCTTTAACCACTTAATTTGGGAAGATTCATTTTAACCGGTTTTCAACCTCTCTGATTTACCAAGATCTGCCCTGATTCCCTGATTTTGAATTTATTCTGAATTAAATCAGAATTTGGTGGGCTTTTTCGGCTCGTTTCTCTTCACTCTCCTTTAGGAATGAGCCTACAAATAAATTAAACAATAATTAGGAACAAGCAGAGTTTATTTTATAATAAGTATGAGAATATGATAATAAATATGCAATCTTAGCGATCGATCACACCCCCATACCTATCTTTTGCTCATCCTCGAGCAAAACAACTAAACTATACTAAAGATTATTAGACCACTTTCGCAGGTCATGCGATTGCACTGAGCATGTTCAACAAGCCGTTAAACCTCTAGGTTTCCTCTAGAGGACGAGTTTTGTCTCGTGAGGGTTTTCAGTGGATTACACCCACAAAATCCATAAAGAAAGTGAAACAAAGAGTTAGTATTTTCGAAAAGCATTTTGAAAGAGAAAATATTTGAAATATAATTGTAAGATTTAAGTAATCTATAAGTTATAAGAAAACTGAATTTTTCATTCCTAAACTTAATCTCTATTCAAAAATTTGTTATCAATTAAAGTAGGGAGTCAAATTGTATTTCTCATCTAGTCTATTGCTTTACCCCAAGTCATATGCACCTTGTGACTGTGAAAATTTTGACTAAGGGTTCTTTAACTCTCTTATGTCTTATTTATTTATTTATATATATTTATTTGTGGTATCATTCCTTAGTTCTATTAGGCTTTCTAATCTGCCTATGTAACGAGCCTTTAATCGATGACTCTCAAACCAAACGGTCTTAGGGCACTGGGTGAGAAAACACCCCAAGGACTTAAGGACTCGAGCAAATAAGGCCACAAAACTAAGGATTTTATTATATGAACCCCTTTTAGGCATGAATACTTATGCTTTATTAGGCACAAATACCCAGCTTAATCAGAGGATTTTTATATATATATATTTTTTCTCAAACTTATCTAATCATCTTTCGCATAACTACCAAGGCTTACTTAGACCAAAGCACCTAGTTAATCAATAATTAGATTTGTTCATCTTTCATAGATATATATATATTTTTTATAAGGCATAAGAATCTTCGTTTTTTGAACCCTAAGTGTGTAAGTGTATGAAGTGCGCATATTTCATTAAGGTAAAGATCAAGACTAAATTACTTTGACAAATTATCTTCCTAACTCTAAAAATCAAACAAATAATCTTATTTTGACCAAGTTTAAGAAATACTAATTTTGATTTTCTTATTCCTTAAAAATGACTTAATTTCTTACAAAAAATATGTCAAAATATTGTTTCTATTTTCAAAAAGTTTTTAAAGTAAAGAAAATGTTAATTTTTTTAATAAAAAGAAAAACCTAAGTTATGTTAGAACCCTCCCCCACACTTATCTTATGCATTGTCCTCATTTACAGAGAAATACCTGCCTTTTATAGGCAAAAACCCAGAGGGGAGAGGCGTGAGAAGATAGGGGGAGCAAACGATCCCCCAACTGAAATGATAAGGCCGCGAAAACGCGGGTTTGGCAGCGTTCCCACGGCCTGGCTGTGGCCAGGTGGCCACAGCTGGGAGTTGGTAACTCCTGGATTCGCGTTTTGGCTTATCTTCAACTGAATTTCTCGTTTCAGCTCTTGGATTTGACGAAACGATCTTTGATTGTTGGCTTTAACTACTTGATTTGGGAAGATCCATTTCAACCAATTTCAACCTCTCTGATTTGCCAAGATCTGCCATGATTCCCTAATTTCAAATTTATTCTGAATTAAATCAGAATTTGGTGGGCTTTTTGGGCTCGTTTCTCTTCACTCTCCTTTTGGAATTGGCCTACAAATAAATTAAACAATAATTAGGAACAAGTAGAGTTTATTTTATAATAGGTATGAGAATATGATAATAAATGTGCAATCTTAGCGACCGATCACTCTCCTTATCATGTGGCGTTTGTTCACTGTGAGTGATAAGAGTGTTCCAAACTACAAAAGCCGATTCAATATTAGAAATCCTAGATAAATAATCATCATTTAGGGTTGACTTTAGAGCATGAATGGATTTTGTATTAACCTCAAGATGTTTGCCATTAACAAAGTATGAATTTTTAATAGTGGAAAAATAAACATGAATTCCTAGGGCTTTAAGATACAGAAACATCTTAACTTTCTAAGTTTAAAAGTTAAGGATATCAAACATAGGAGGTGTAAGAAAATCCATGTGTGTGTATAAATAAATATTGTGATTAGCAAAAATAAGGATCTTTAACTCTAGATTGTTAGATCCAAATCAAGAGCCCCTTGCTCTGATACCACTTGTAGGTCACCTAGAAGGGGTGAATAGGTGACATGCTAATCTAATGTCAAACAATGCGAAATTAAATACTATTATGCAAACTAAAACTATTTTGCTAATACACAAGGTATAACCAAAGAGTGAAGCTGAATTTCTGATGAATGGCTCTGAACTTGCTCCTCAAAATTCATCTAGATTAAGAGTTGAGGTGCTACGATAGCTCTCTTAGTTGAATACAAGTGTGAGCAAACAAATACAATATCAAACATGTATTAGATAAGCAATGAATTAGAGCATGCAAGATATTAAACAATCCTAAGCATATATCAATTAAGCGTAAGTAAATATCAAGGATATAAAGATGTAAACAATAAAAGCATGTAAGATATAAAACACAAGTGAGAGAGAGAGATGCTCAATCGCAAACACAGGAGAATTGTTTTGAGGTTCGACTCACTTGCTCTACGTCCCCGCCTTCACCGTAATGAAGGATTTTCACTAAAATCGATCCCACCATAGCACCTACAACGAGCTCCCTCAAGAACTTTTAAACCTGTAAGTCCCTTACTTGTTCCAGCAAGAATAATACACGCGAACCCGTAAGCTCGCTGAGGCCGCAACCTTTACAACTTCCTCCAAATACAAATATGAGAACTTTGTGATCACTTCTTGATCACCAACAAGCACTCTCACATACAAGTATCCTAGAAGATGGATATAACAATGGATAGCTCAAGCTTGTGTAAGAAGAACTCGACAGATTTTGTGATGGAAAACTCAAGAAAATACTTTTGTAAACTCAAGAAAATCACTCTTGATAAACTCTCTTTTTGATATGGAATTTAATCCAAAAACTTGTTGAAAAATTTCTGAGAAAGATGAAAAAAAACTGGCTCTAAAACTTCTCCAAAATCTTAATAAAAATTGGCCCAAAAGTCTCTTTTATAGAGGCTGTCAAAAATAAGCCGTTACAGGCCGATCGACTGGCCAACGTCATATTTATGACTGTTGGGGTTACCGGTCGATCGCCCCCACGCCACAGAAGGAATCTTCTCTGTCGGTCGATTGTTCGGTTGACTGGCACCCAACTCCGATCGACCATCCCTATGCCACAGATAGGAATCCTCTCTGTCGGTCGACTGTTCGGTTGACCGGCACCCAACTGAGAGCTAGGTGAGCCAATCGGTCGACCAGCCCTAAGCTACGGTCGACCGGTCGGTCGGCCCACCCAGGGATCTTGGGCTTGTGCACGTTCAGTGCATGTCGATCAATCGCTCGGTCGACCAAGCCCTGCTTCGATTGACTGGTCAGTTTGCCGACAGCAGCCCAAGAACAAGAATTATAGGATTGAAAATTAGGACTTTGAAATACATAATAATGCCAATAAAACTCCATAAATTTCACAAAAATAAGTTCAAGTAAATATTTGAAAAATAAATATCTGTGATAAAAAATCAACACATATTACAAATAATTTGAACTATTTTTAAGATATAAAAATTTAGGCTTAAACCGAAAACCGTATTTTTCAAAAACAAACTTCAAAATGAAAAATCAATTTTTCCCAATACTTGTTCAAATACAAAAACAAGATATTTAAACACATCTGAAGCATAGTGTGTATGGATAGAATCCAATACATAAAGAGAATAAAATATACTTATTTTTGATAATAAGCTCAAAATAAGTTTTGATAAATACAAAACTTAAACACATGATATAAACTCATCAAAATAAGTTATTTAAAATGATATGAATCAACATTGTATATGGATAGAATCCAATACACATGTAAACTTGTTTTGATAAAGTCTATTCATGAAATCGAAATATGTATTCTTTTAAAATTAAAACCAAACTATATTTTTCAAGAACTAAAACTTAAGCATGAAAGTTATAAAATATTTTTTGTGTGTGTGTATATGAGCTTGAGCAATCCACAACTAATCTATCCTTTACATTTTATCTAAAACAAAATCTTAAACTTATAAACATGAACTCATGTCTTCTCTGAAAATCTTCTCTTGAAAATCTTTTTCTCCATCTTGACTTGATTTAAACATGATCCATGAGTTAGACTCTCCTTTGAGCACTTGATGCGATCTTGAAGCGCGAGCTCTTGAACTATACGTGCTAGCTTCAAAACTTGACTTCGAATCTTTTGTTGAAGCTATTGTTGAAGCTAAACACCGACTAAGATCTTAATCAATATCTAAAACTTAATAAACACAAGATCATTAGTATCATAACTATATAAGTTAATCATTATCAAAACTAGAGTGATGGGCCTTTGGGCCAACAATAAATTCATTGGGTTAACTCATCAGAAGGGGGCATTTTGGGTAGTTTGAAAAAATTGGGGAGGAGGAGGGTGAAGTAATAAATTCTAATACATATTTATTTATATTATTGTATATTAATAATAGTATTATGAATACCAACAAATACAATATTAATACATCCATTTTGAGAATTTTGGGAAAAATGAGGGGTGAATTCATAAATTCTTAGGTGAACTCATTAGAGAGGAGAATTTTGGGTAGTTTGAAAAAAAATCAGGGGAAGGGGGTGAAGTAATAAATTCTAACTGCCAGTGGCGGACGTAGAAATTTTATTTTGAGTAGCCAAAAGATAATATACGAAATAATTAAAAAATATATAAAATATTAGCATTTAATCATTTTAAATAATAATCTAATACAACTGATTATAACACTACTATTGCATATTTCTTATTTTGAAAACGCAACATAATTTTCAACCTTAATATTTTTAAATATATCTCTTTCAATATGTCACCACCCAATCTCTCAAGACAAAATTCCCGTGCATTATCCACGGATGGTAGCCTGTTGCAACTCGAGTCTCAAAATATTGGAAAATCTGACACGATAATGTTGCAATATCTCTTAGCTAATAATACGTAATTATTAATAATCTGTCAATACATATATAAATAACAATATTAATAATTAAGAATGTTAATAAATAATTAGTAATAATAATAAAATAATGAATAAATGAAAATAGTAACAGTGATAAAAATTAGAAATGATTATAATTTATTTATATCATATAATAATAATTAAGAATGATTAATTGATAGTAGTAATAATAAAAAGTATAAAAGTCATATATATATATATATATATATATATATATAAAGAGAGAGAGAGGCATCTATACCTCAGCCGCCAGCTAAGAGAACTCTCTCAGCTGGTACTGTGCCCTGGTCACAGTCCTAAAAAATTTCAGATATTCTCAGTCTAATAAGCACTGCAACCATGGTTCTAGTTCTCACAAAACACTGTGATCATGATCGCAATCCTCACAAAAATACTGTGATAATGGTAGCAATCCTCACAAAAATGCTGCGATCATGGTAGCAATCCTCACAAAAATACTGCGACCATGCGAGCAGTTCTCACGAAAATACTGCGATCATAGTAGCGTTGCGATCAGGATCTGTGATTGAGATTCAACCACATCGCCGCCAGCTGAGAAAGTCGCTCACCTGGCAGCTGAGGTACGTTTTCCTCATATATATTACCTTTCAATATATATACATATCAAAGCCCAGGCCCAAAGCCCTTATATAGCCCTTATGTGTGTGTGGAGAGAGAGATAGACTTTTGTTATTCCGGAAGGCTTCGAGGCCGAATCCTTCCCACTCAAATATAACCCTATGACATCCGAGTGCAAAATTCACTTTGTTAACATCTATATTATTTCAAGTAACTAAAATAAAAAAAAATCATGTATTTTGAATAAGTTTGCCCATCCATCAAGCATGCACAAAATGGACGGCTGAAAATAACATATTGTTGGATCTACATCTTTAGACATCCAAATTCTCGATCTGATCATTTCATCATGATCTAAATACTTAAAATTCTCACACGCTAATTTTTGCTAGAATTCAAATATTCTACACCATTAAACTAACCAACTCATTATTTCGGCCATCCATGTTACGCCTACTTGATGGATGGACAAAAAGTATTCAAAATACATGATTTTTTTATTTTTAATTACTTGAAATAATGTAGACCGACTTCAGCAGAGTGGATCTTATATTCACATGTCGTAGGGTTGTATTTAAGTGGGAAGGATTCAATCTCGAATCCTTCCAGAATGACACAAGTCTATCTCTCTCTTAATATATATACAGAAAAATGTATATCAGTTGACAATTGAGAGAATCTCTCAGCCGACGGTGACAAGACATAATATGTGCCAGAGACTATGTAATCTTCATGAAGATCTCGCTTTTGAAAATAACTAAAATTACTAAAACACCCTGCTGTTCAAAAATGACAGTTTTTCTTGAGATGAGATGAGGTTTATATTCTTTATTATTTTTTTCTCTTATTATTCTATCTCTCTCTCTCTGTCTCTCGCGCGCTTTCAGATCTAGATTTCAAATTCGCAGACAGCCTCAATCTTAGAAAAGCGAGATGAGATCTTGATTTTGAGTTCACATACCTAGATTTCATCATCAGATCTCCATAGATCTCTCCATCTCAATCTTTTATCTCCATGTATTAGATCTCTCTCGGCCTATATTTTTGGATGTCGAGCCCTAACCATAATTCATTCTCGCCACCCCATCTCGCCGCCGGCCTCGCCCCCTTTCTTCACATCTGAATATGAATCATTTATCATTAAGTTCAACTTCATCAGAGAATGAAGCAAATGCAACAAGAGAGAGATCATTAGATACTAATCCATAGGTTAAATTTTTTCAGATTTATTTATTATTTATGTCATTGTTGGTCTCAATCGTCACTGAAAAAATTATTATGTTTATGTTAAGACGTGACCTGGTATATGTTTTTTTATTAAAGGCTGCGATGAAGGTCTCAGTTTTTAATATAAATTTTCTTATAGTCATATATTAAATAAGGACTACGACTAAATCGCAGTGTTTAATAAAAAATTCCAAATTCTTATAAACATCGATCTTAGTCACATCCTGCAGTTATATTAGGATTATGACTTTAATTATAGTCTTTTTATTGTATTAATGTTACGGTCTTAGTAACAGTCATCTATTATATAAGGACGGCGATAATAGTCCTAGTGTTTAATTAAACACTTTCTTTAATATTATAAACATCGACCGTAGTCGCGGTCCTCAATTATATTAGGACTGTAACCTTAGTTACAGTTTTTAATTATTATGTTAATGTTGCATTTCTGGGTAACAGTCATTTATTACATGTGTATTGCGAGCTGAGTGGCAGTCCTACCTTATTTTTGTTCTTTAATCTAATAATATTTTTGTAAGAAATGAATTTGCATGTTGAAATGTCTGAAAGCATAAATATTTTTTTAGAATAGGAATTTGTAATAGATGATGAAGCATACAACTTTTATAATGCTCATGCAAGGAACAGGGGATTTGGCATGAGGAAAAAAGGAGCAGATAAATCTCGCAGACCTCCGCATGAAGTTATTTGTAGAAAATATTGTTGCAATAAGGAGGTTGTCAAGAGGTTGGGGGATAAAAGACAAGAAGTGCTTACCATCAACCATCATATTGATACTAGAGCTCATTGTCCAGCTGAGATGCATATTCGGTTACATTTATCACCAGATAGAAGGTTCTGGGTGGTCACCAAGTTTGCTGATTCACATTCGCATGATTTATGAAGCCCGAATATGGTGCATTATTTTTACTCTCATTGGACACATTGATCAAAGATGAGCAGAACTATTATGATCTATTTGGATAATGTAGGAATGCGTTCTTCTATTATTACACGTGTTGTTATTGCAATGAATCCTGAAAAAGTTATGAACAAGTAAGCGCACAACAGTGTATTGGTTATATCTGACATAAGAGAAAAAATATTGGGCAGGAGTTCATTTCTATCATTAAATATTTTCAAGAGAAAGCAGAGTCGGATCCAGAAATTTTCCTTTGCCAGTGAGGTTGATTATGCAGACACACTAAGAAGTGTCTTCTGGACCGACGGAAGAGCATTATCTTCTTATTTAAGTTTTTTTGATGTGGTATTTTTTGACATAACATACAAAACTAATTATTTGAACCTGCCCTTTTCTCCGTTCATTGGTGTGAATCATAATCAACAATCTATTTTGTTCGGTTGTGCATTGATCACATATGAGCAAAAGGATACATTTATTTGGCTTTTCAAGAAAGACTCAAATGCATGCACAGAGTTGCACCAAAGACGATCATTACCAAATAAGATGCCCAAATAGGTGATTCTATCAAGATAGTTTTCCCTAATTGCTGCTATCGTTTCTGTTTTTGGCATATAGAAAACACATTTCCAAGCACTAAATCCCCTTTATGAATAAGTATGGAGATGATTTTTTCATTGATTTCAATTTTGGGTATTTGTCTCGTGATATAAGCACATATGACAACGTTAGAGAGTGATGAAGCAAAAATATAATATAGATGAGAAGAATACAACTTGATAAAGATGTACAGATTATGAACACATTGGGTGGATGCTTATCTGAAGGACATTTTTTAGGCGAGAATGACAATTAGTCAAAGGTATCAGAGTATTAATTTTTTTTTATGGGTTCGTGAATGCAAACACAAAACTTGTTGAGTTTGTCAACTAATACGACAAAACTGTCGCTGCCAATCTAGAGCTAAATCTCAAGAAGACTTTTTGTATTTAAATTGTGTGTCTACTTGTACCTCAAATTCATATGAGATACAAGTTGCGAAGTTTTATACTAGGAAGATTTTTAAGTTGTTTCAAAAAATGGGCAGTTGTAATGACATTGTTTTCCAAAGGGATGAAAAATGAAGTCTCAAAAATAACTTATTTGGTTGGTGACCCTTTTGAATCAAAAGATAAATGGGACAAAGTCAGTTATGAGATTTGTATTGAGCTTCATGTTATTTGTATTTGTGCCTTAAATGAAACCGAGGGGATCCTTTGTAGACATATTTTGTGCATCTTATGGCGCAATCATGCTACATATATTCCAAAATCTTATATATAATGACTTCAAATCCAAGACAATTAATGATCAATCATCGCATACTGAAACTAATGTTGGTTCTAGTACCTCAGTTGTGGTATTAAGATGGTGAAGAAATAACAATACGTAATCCTCTTGGTCCTGTGGCTCCAAAGGGGATACCCAAAAGTGCATCTAGGATAAAGTCAAGATTTGAAGATTCTCTATCACAGAAGGAGGTGAAACAGCGTAAATATGAAACTGTCAACAATTGAGTCATTACAGGTCTGGTTGTCCATTGTTGGTATGACATTTTTCTCTTATATCATATGCATTTTAATTTGGTGCTTCAAATATTTACATTTTTTTATTAAAATTTTTCCTATGCATGTATTTTTCATTATCACGTGAGTTGATTTTTTTATTCGCAAAGGAAATAGTATCAGACTATAGCAACCGAGAAGGAAGAAAGAATTAATTATATATCGTAATGTGAGGAATGCGACTAAGGCCGCAGTATTAATGTAGAAAAGATATCACTGAACTGCGACCAGAGTCGTAGTTCAATTAATATGTTATATATTTGTTATTCGCTGCGCTTATTCTCTAAGTTTTATTACATTAAGAACTTTTCATTTATGTTACATATTTACTATGGTCGTAGTTTTTTAATTTGTTGAATATAGTGAAACTTACTATTTTTTATGAGCACTGCGACCATGGCCACAGTATCGACTGGCAATGTAGTTAACCTTTGAACTACGACCATGGTTGTAATTTTTAAATTAATTGATTATACTGCGATGACAGTGTTTGGTCATGACGGCGACCATAATCACAGTTTCATGTATCGTTGTAGTTCATCGCATTTTCTGTTACACACAGCCATCATATTCGTAGTTTGGTCAGGAATGTGACTTTCTACTTTATATATTTAACTAAAGATTTTTATTAAGTCTGCGACTAAGGTCGTGGTTTCAATTATAAAAATAATTAATTATGGACAATGACCATGGTCACAATTTTTTATATGATAGGATATTTTTAACTGAAGACTGCGAACCTATTTAACTTGATAGGATATATTTTCAACCAATCTTTGTATTTTTTAGAAATCTTTTTTAATAATCTTTTGTATCAAAAAATTTAACTTATTTTAATATCTACGATTAGAATCGCTGTTTTGATATACTTTTATATATTATTATTTATTACGACTTTGGTCGCAGTCTGTATCCAAAATGAGAGCTTTCCATAAAAAAAAAGAGTGCGACTATAGTTAACTTCTTAATAAAAAATTTACATTTTTGTGTAATAAGCGATCATATTTCTCATCTTATGTGTAACACCCCGTTCTCAGAATACGTACTTAGATACATATTCTGATTTTTTTGATCGTATTTTTTCAATTTTCTCTCAGTATTTATTTCTGCTTTGTGTTTTATTATGTTATTATTTTGCATTGGATCTGGATTCCTAGACTCAGAGTCAGCCCGAGTCTGAACTGGGTACCCAGTCCCAGTATATTGCTCAATTTAGTCTTTTCGATAGTCAGATTTGATCATTTTCAGTTTCAAATATTATTTTCCAATATTTTAAAATTTTCATTATTTTCTGAAATTTTTCTGAATTATTTTACAAGATCTTCAAAATCGGTGTAGACTGGTGTCGTTGGTCGATTCCCGATTTTTTGGTTTACAAATAGAGTTGAACTTCTGAAATTCGGTTTCACATTATTTTTTAGAATCACATTTTCTATTTTAATGTATTTTTGGAAATTTTTCTGAATTTACAAAACTCTACCAATTTTGATGTCGACCGGTATCATTGGTTGATTCTAGGATTTTTAATTTAAAAATGGGATTGAATTTCTGAAAATTAATTTCATATTGTTCATCAGGATGATATTTTCTACCTTTGAAAACTTTTGGAGATTTTTATGGATTAGTCGATATTTTTCGAATATTAAATAATATTATTATTATTTGGAATCTTTTCTTTTTTCCTTTCTTTTCTTTTCTTTTCCTTTCCTTGGTTTTCCCTCATCACCCTGGCACCCACGTGGGCTGCCCCTCATCACTTCCCCTCATATCACTCACTCACCCTCTCTCTTTTATTTTCTCTCTCTTTTCTCTCTCCTATCTTTCTTCTCTCCCTCTCCCCTCTCTTTTCCTGGAAAGCGCCACCGCCACTCTTCTTAGGCTACCACTGTCCAGCCTGGCCCTGCCAACCCACAGCCGATCTCTCTCTCTCTCTCTCTCTCTTCCCTTTCTCTTCTTCTCTCTTCCTTTTTCTTTTTCTCTTCTCGCTTCTCCTCCCTCTCCCAAATCCGTGCTGCCGACATCAAATCCATCGACGATGCTTGATCTGTGCCACCTGACATTGGCGACCCCCAACACAACCACCTCTCTTCTACTTCTTCTTCCTTTTCTTATTCTTCTTTCTTTTCTTTCTTCCTTTTACCTTCCTCCTCCCCCTGCGGCCGTGACCACGCTGGCCAGCACTATAGAGCCACCTGGCCAGTCACACTTTCTCTCTTCTATCATTCTCTCTTCCCTGCAATGCTCTCTCTTCTTTCTCTCTCTAATTCTTTCTCTCTAACACTCTCTCTAAATCTCTCTCTCCGAATAATAGTGGGTATGCCGTGCCCGTGCATATGTTTCTAGTATTCTGAGATTTCCAGTATATTTTGAAGATTTATGCGAGTGTTCTCGCCTCTTTTATCTGGGTACCCCTTCGATTGGTGTTATTGTATTTTCTGAAATATGTAATAAAATATGTATTGTAGACTCGTGTAGATGTACTGGTCTAGTGTATTGTATTGGTGTGGGTGAAAACTTGTATTTCGTGGACATGTATATTTGTACCAGTGTTATGTATTGTATCGGTGTGGGTGTGTACATGTATTCTGTAGACACGTGAAATTGTATCGGTGTGACGAATGCTTGTAGTAGTATAGTTTTATACATTTACATATACACTGCCTTCGATGTATTCTATTACTGCTTTATTTCCATGTGTGACCGACCCTTCATGGTCATTAGTCCCTGGAAATAAGTCCCCTGAGTTTGCCAACTTTGTTGAGAGCCTAACTAAGCCGTGTGACTGTGTAATTAGATTATTAGATACCTTGTCAGGCATGGCTTACTATGCTCCTGCTTTGCTCAGTCTCCAAACTTAAACCCCCTGAATTTTATTAGCTGCACCGTGTGGTTGCGAGCCGAGCTTAATTTCGTATCCTCGTCAGGCATGGTTTAGTTATGTCCCGCTCCACTCAGCCTTCAGGCTTAGTCGCTTCGTGGTTTATCTAGATCTGCTCCTGCCTGGACGGTAAGTTTAGCACTCAACGCTTATTCGCTTGATTCACTTATGTAGAAGTTGTGACCGGGTACAATTGACATACTGGTTGGACACTCATCTCATGACACGCGCACGGCTCTCTGCCATGTGCTTTAGCGACTAACGTTGTTCGCTGATTTTGCCCCAGTACTTCTTAACTTCGCATGATCACACACTTAGCTATTTGCTACATGTTATTCCGTTACTACATTTGTATGCATGTGTGGTACTAACATCTCCTGCAGGTGCTCCACAGCCCCTGAGCTTAACCTCTCTGCGGTTCTATACTGCAGCCTCTAGGCTTAACCTCTCTGGGGTTCATTAAAGTCCTCTATATTTTCTATATGCTTCGCTTGGTAGGCGGACCTAGCGTTCAACGCTTTGCCTCTAAATTCATCCGAGCGTAGTTACCCCGCGAGCACGGCTTCGCCACGCGTGGTAGTACAATGTTTATACGCTCACCCCGTCGTGTGCATATAGCTGTGCCACGAGCGGTAACCATGCCGAGCGTGTTGGCGTCTAGTGTTGTATGTTATCTTCACTTCAGATTTACTTAGCTCCACTTGGATGTTCGCTTGTTTGCTTGCCCACTTCCTGCTTGATAATGTAACTATTATTCTTTTTTTGATGGTTGTGAAGAGTTTGAAACATGTACTTATACTACTTTTTCAAACTGTATTATTTTTCTATATTCGTATCGATCTCCTGTATGGTACCATTTTCTGTATTCTTATCGCTCTCCTGTATTGGTACTATTATTGGGTATTCGTACCAATCCCTTGTATCAGTATTATTTTCTTATATTGTGACACATATGATAGTAAAATCTACTATGCTTATTATTTGACATGCTATCACTTGCTATGTTGATCACCTGACACCTGATATGCTATTCCTGTAAAATGAAAAGTACATAATAAACTATAAAAAGGCCAACCTATATCGGGTAAGGAAAAAACTGATGGACTTTAAGTGGTGAATATATTTACAGTGATATTAGGTATGTTGTATAACTTTGATTCTACCTGTGGGCCTCTAGGTATTTCATGTGGTGTGCTGTCACCCCGATTACTGACTTCTTGTAGGCATATAAACAAGACCCTTTGGCCCTGAATCGCCTCGTGGTAAGTTCCATATTAGCAACTGAACATCCTGAGTCATGGTCCCGAGTATGCACGGACCCACTGTAAACATAACTCGTTAGTTTCATCATCAGTTTTCAATAACAACCTCAGCTTACTCATATATGGATGTATGTGTGTTGGGATGCTAGGGCACATACCTAGATATATGGGTAGGATGAGTAATAATAATAAGATACTAATCAATAATTTGTCATGCTATTCTGTAATTCGGGTTATATATACTCGAATTACGGTGAAGTGAGCCATAAGGTATATAGACGAGGGTTTCCTTGTTTGGATTATTCCTTCGACGTACTTGTCTCATGAACCCGTAAACTAAGATTATATAATTGGTTTTGCTTGTGTTCAGTTTTATTCAGCTTTATCGATTTTTTTAGTTTTATGATATTTTCTTAGTTAGGAGACAATATGGGTTATATGAAACCAGGATACTGTGAAGTGAGATATAAGAGATATATATAAGCGTTTCCTTATTTGTATTATTCCTTCGATGTACTAATCTTACAGATTGATAATTTTGGCTTATATAACTTGTTTTGTCACACTTACTTTACTTGCTGCTTCATTGCCTACTCTTCTATGCTTGTGCTCATGACACGTTTTTTGTAATATCCCTAATTTGTAATACATGATTTAATATATGTATTAGTATTTTAATATATATATGCATGATTTATATTAATAGATTGATTATTGATTTAGTTGAGTTATTACTTTTAAATGTTACAAATAATCAGTATTATCATTATTTGTCAGTAATAGTGGTTATTATTATTATCTCATGTGGGTTATTATAACTAATTGTTATGCATCTCTATTATTATAATTTAAATTATTTTATGATGATTTTACTTATTATTCACCTATTATTATTATTATGAATTTTTGTATATGCATTATTTTGGCCAAACCCATACCCATTTCCCATTTTTCCTAGATTCCTACTCCAACCCATTTGCATAGACTTAAACCCGTTAGCCCAAATCCAATCTCCATAATCTTATCTAAATCCTAATCGTAACTACCTAATTTAAATCCTATCTAATCAAATCTTTATCATAACAAACCCAATTCATAAATCTTAACTTAACCTAATCTCAAATCTTAATCTCTCCATCTCCTTTCCCAAGCCCGGATCCTCCCATGCAACACTAACCCCCCAAGCCCGGCCTGCCCCTATCCTTGCCGCACTCCCGCCCAGCACACCTTAGGCCGCACCCACTCCAGCGCGCGCAACCATTGCCGAACCATCTCCAGGCCACCATCCCAGCATGACCAGGTCGCAACTCCCTCCTCACCATGTAGCCATGATCGCTCCACCAACACCACACACATGGAAGCCTCCCCTTGGCTGGCCTTCTCCAGCCCTTGACTGAGCGGTCCCTGCTGCCAATAGCCTCAGCAACCCACCAAGCCTCCTCCTTGTGCAGCCCAACTGAGCCTTCCCATGGCCGATAACCCCTTTCCTTGGCCGAGAGCCTCCTTGGCCGGAGACAACAACGCGTAGCAGTCCCATCCCCGGAGTCCCCTTGGCGCACAACACCATCACCCTTGCCCACATCATGGCCGGCACCCCAAGCATGAAGCCATGCCATGGCTTTCTCCACCTCCACCATGGCAATCTTCCATCTTTCCGTAAGTCACCACCGATCGCCATCGGCGAGCGCGAGCACACCCGCATCCTTCCGTCGAAATCCTCAAGCCGTCGACATTCTTCGTGACTTCTGTCTCCGCTATTTGTCGGCTATCGGCAACCACTTCTTTCCCCTTGCCGTGAGTCCCATCTTTCTCTCTCTGTTTCATATTTGAGTGTAAATTATATGCATGTCTGTAGTATATATATTTGTGTGATTATTTTTATGTGTGTGTTTATTTAAATGTGGGTGCGTGCGTGAGTTCATTAGCATGTGTAATGTGTAACTATGTGTAATGTTGTTAATAAGTGTATGTTATTATATGTAAGTGCGTGTGTGTGTGTGTATGTATGTATATGGGTATGTATATATAGTATGGGTTTGCATGTAAGTATGCATATACGTGGGTGTATGTATGTATTAGGGTGTTTAGGTGTGAGTGTGTGTGTGTTAGTATATGTATATATATGAGTGTATGTATGAGTATGTATGTATGCTTGAGTGTGTGAACATGTGTGTAGAGTGCATGTGCCATGTGTGTTGTATATAATGTGTACGTGTGTGTTTGTATATCGTCGTGTATATTTGGTTGTGTGGTACAACATTTTGGACTCGTTCGTGCGATCCGAACTCGGTAACAGGATATTCAGATTTGTGATGTTATGGATCCGGTACACTAGAGATTCAAAGATCGACCCATAAGATGATCCAAAGATCCGTATCAGTTCGTGCAGTAAAGAACAGACAGCAATTCGGATCCAAATTGCGTCATTTCAGTAAGTGTTTGTTCTTATATCATTTTCCTTTTTTATCATTGTCAGTATTATATATATGTTACCTGTATCATTTCATGTGACTTTTTGAGATATTTTACCAGTATTATTACCTGTATCACTTCATGAGGCATCAATGAACTTTCATCTTATTTATTTAGTTGATATGAGCACTTTTGATGTCATTTCGTGCGTTAGAAGTTCATCATTGTTGACTTAGGCCTTGTAGTGATATGTTTTAGACATTGACTCATTTCAATCTATTTGACTAGCTGGCCGAGTTCATATTTAAGCATCAAATATATATGGACCTTGTATTTTAATATTGAGATATTAGACTTGTACCATTTCATGTGTAGATATTACCGTTTCGGATTCAGATCTAGTTATGATGTACATTAGTCAGTCTATGGGATTGATCTTGAGATGATTGGTTTGTGACTGTGATTAGATGTATATTTTTATGTGGAGTACTTATTAGACTTGTTAGTTATTTATTTGGTGATTACTCAGATAAGAATTTAATTGGACTTAGCGAGAATTAGAGTTGGCTTTAGGCCTATATTTCTTATAAAGAATTTTGAATAATGTTCTGATAGGATTGATATAGTTGAATTTATAATTGTAAGTATTTGGGATTTATTTACTGATTATATCATTCGAGTGCAGATGATATTTTTGTTGATGTTGAGTATTAGAAGTAGATATTTCTAGATTTCATGTAGCTTGAGAATGTTCCACTCCTTAGTTATGACCTTAATTAGGATTGAAACTATTGGTGATGTAACATAAACTATAATCAGATTTAGATCTTAGATTTGACTGGTTATTGATGGCAGTTATATGAGTGGATATCTTGCTGACAATATTCAAAGATTTGATTATTCTTATTGATGGTAAAATAGATGAAAGTTTAGTCAGATTTTGATGATTGATTAAATAGGAGATTCCTATTAAAAGGACGAAATCTTGGACTTGTCAAGTAGACTCGAATGGATTGGAGTTGATTTGGAGGTTGAGAAATAGGCGTTGATTGAGTTAACCTTGAAATACACCTAGAGGGGGGGTGAATAGGTGTACTAGCTAATCTAGGACAAATGATGTGAAATTAAAAACTTAATTGTAAACACACTATGTGTAACCAAGGGTGAGTCCGAATTCACCATGAAGGGCTTTAGAGTTACTCCTCGAGATTCCTCTAAACTAATAGTTGAGGTGCTATTAGAAGCTCCCTTCGTTCAACACAAGTGTGGGCATACAACCAATACCAAACATGTATAAGATATGAACAATATAAAATAATACTAAATAAGAGAGATAGAGTTGAGAGATAGTGGATCAAACCCAAATACCAAGATATGTTTAGAGGTTCGAGCCACTGCTCTATGTCCCCGCCTTCACACAGAAAGATTTTCACTACGTCCACACAGGACCTTCCACAAAGGGACCTCCATCGAGGAATTACAACTCAACACCATGAGTACATAACTCCTCTCTCTAAAACAAACACCTCTACCCAAGAGGCAAGGCACAAAGCCAAAGCAAAGAAGAAGTTTACAGCTTGGTGATCCAATGATCACAAACTCTCTCTTGATGATCTCAAAGGATCACAAACAATTTTCTCACAAAGACAAAGATCCTAAAGATAGGATTAGAATTAATTGGTTCAAGTATGTGAGAAATCAAAAGTGTTTGGAAATAAAACAACAAAAAAAACTTGAAAAAACTTCTTGATGGATACATAAAATGAAGAACAAAATAGAATTCCCAAAAAAATAATTTTCTTTGATTTTCTAAAACTTTAAAAACAAATAAAGATAGAGAATTTTGGCACAAAAACTCTTTGGAAAACTTTATTAAAAATACTTGAGAAGGTGAAAAAAATTGCTTTAAAAAATCTTGGTGAAAACTGGCCAAAGGAACTCATATTTATAAGGGATCCAAAATATAGCCGTTGGGGTCCAAGTCAGGTCAAAACTGACCTGTCGGTCGACCGCCCAATCGACCGGCCAACGGTTAGATTTCTGACTGTTGGGGCTATCGGTCGATCGGCCGGTCGATCGCTCCAAGGCAATTTGCCTGTCAGTCAACCGCCCGGTCGACCGGGGCTATTTCCAAAGAGCAGACTCTCTGGAACGTTCGACCTCTAAAGCCTGTGCACGTCGATCGACCGGTCGGTCGACTGAGTCAGCCTTCGATCGACCGTTAGCAGCCCAAAAACCAAGGTTATAGGGTTTGAAAACTTAGTCTTTTAATACCTATAAAATCTCATAACATCACATAAAATTCACAAAAGTAAGTTCTTATAAATATTTGAAGAACAAATATGTGTGACTAAAATTCGACACATATTTCAAACAATTTGAACTATTTTTGTGATATAGAAATTAAGCTTTAAACTAAAACCGGTATTTTCGAAAACTTGAATTTTGAAATGAAAATTCGTTTTCTCCAAACTTGTATAAATATAAAACCGATATAAAAACACTTTTGAAGTTTAGTGTGTATGAATAGAATCAATTACACATTTAAAAGATATATCTATATTTTTGACATTAAATCTAAAACTAATTTTTGTTAAAAAAAAAACTTGAAAGCATGAACTAGATATACATCAAAGTATGTTTCTAAACATTATGAACCAAATAATGTATATGGATGAATTCACTATACATATAAACTATGTAAATTACTTTAGATGAAATCTACTCATGAAAACTAAAGTATGTTCTTTGAAAATTTAAAACCGGTTAAATCGAAATTAAAAACTATTTTAACTTGTGTGTGTGTGTGAACTTGAGCATATGAAGACTATTTTATCTTTACATAAGATCTAAAAAAACTAACTAAAACAAACCGAGGTCTTCTTGTGATCTTTATCTTCAAGACGACTCGATCCAAATGAGCTTGACTCCTTCTGAGTGCTAGATGCGATCTTGATGTGTGAGCTCTTGAATCATCATGTGTTAGCTCCAGAACTTGACTTTGAATTCTTTGTTGAAGCTAATCACCTACTAAGATCATGAACAAAATCTGAAATTTATTAAACACAAGATTATTAGTAAACTAACCTTCATAAGTTAGTCATCATCAAAACTAAGGTGAAAGGCCTCTGGGCCAACAGACCTGACCTGGTGGATTTTAGATATATATACTTGATATGTTACTTGAGTTTTAGTATCTTGTGATTGACCTTGATAGAGTGAGAGTGTGTGATGATCGTGATTAGATTGGAGTGTGGGGATTTGATTAGATGTATTAGAACATGTAGTTATTTTAGTTATTGAGATTTAGATATATCAGTGACTTAGAGGATGGATATATCGACGACTTGAAGATCAGAATAGATTGATAGGGTAAGAGAACTGATTTCTGATTCATTGATACGGTGGTTTACTGTACCAGATTACTTTGATATGGATTAATACTTGATGTTCACGATGATTGTATTGAGACTATAAGTTGATGGGTCAGTTACTATTGTACCCTAGTGTAGATGGATGAGATATTAATCAGTTTTAGACGAGACTGTCTATTGAGAGGTATTTGAACTTGTTATTGTATTAATTCATGTTACTGAAGTTACTAAAAAAATATTGTCAGACCGTAACACATGTTTTGTTCCATTGTTCTTCCGTTTATAATGTGATATTGTCCTCATTGTTATTATTAATACCATTGACATTGTTACGTTACTGTACATCCCAGTAATTGAAATAACATTGATATTAATCATTTTAAATAATAATGTAAATAGACAACATACACTGGGATTGAAAAAATTGATGGAGGAGACAACGTCTATATTTTGGGTGGACCTAGGATACAGGTTGTGTAGCCGAGATACAGTTCCATTATAGGGTTCCGGGGGATGACTGACATCAGTATTGTTCAAATTGTTATTGTTATTGACTACCTAGCGGTATGACCTGGTTCAACGCTAGGTGATTGGGCCGTGATTTCGGGTATGTATGGAACCCACTTAAAACATAGATAATGTCTCCAACCGATTAATTTCAATAACTTAGAACTCTGCTTGACACGTGTAGTAGGCATAGTATGGAATGTGTCTATTACAGGTGGTACTTGGTGTTCGCTGACATAATAAATAATAACAAATTATTCTCAACGTACTGATACTGATTGTATTCACTCGATATATGTATACATGTCATGACTGGCATCTGATTGTACTCACAACCTGATTGTATACTGGACTCTAGCACGACTGACTCACCCACCTGATATATATAGACTGTGATAGGCCCCTGATTGGACATATGATTTTGTACTGACTGACTTTATTACTGTCTATTTATATTTTATATGTTATTTCTGTCTTATTCTAGTATATATTATCATCATATGCTCACACATGTTATATGCACATGCACTTTTCCCTTTATTCTTACACACTCATTAAGTCGCTTTCTAATGACCCTGAATTTGCACATCCAGATTGGATGTCTGATTTTATTGATTAGGTGTTGAGCTCGTATGTTTCACGAGGAACCGGAGCTTCCTTCAATTCGATTCTAGTATTCTTACTTCTCTTTTATTCATGCTATTCCTGATTCTTTCTATATCATACCCAGTTACCATTTCATTTCTTATTCATATGATATCATGTGCGGATATCTATATGCAATAATGCAGTGATATCGATCTTATTTAGTAGATTTTTATACAGCTTGTTCAGGTTACTTTAGGCGTAGCGTGTATACGTGGGATATTTTTCTCGCATATATACGTCACAGACTCTCTTCACGACTCTGTTTTCGAGTATTTTAGGAAGGCGGGCGTGATAGTTGACATGCTCTTTGAGTCGGATTTCTCGATACACTTGTGCTTATCTATGCACGCCACTTGGCACTCATCTGGCCACTCGTTGGGGAGTTTCTGACTTCCCGGACTTACATGTTCAGATCTTGGAGCTTGGACCGTGGTGGACTTCTTGGTGATCAGAGTTGAGCAACGATAGCATTTTGGATCAGCAATTAACCCTCTGGGGCCTTATCCTTCTAGGCCCCCTGCTCGTCTCTCGAATTTTTCTATTATAACTCGTGAGCGCTTTTTGTGATATTCATAATTGTATATCTTTTTGTATTCTCGCATTTATGCCTATCGATGATGTAATATTCTTTTAATATTGTGTCATATCCTGTGATAAGTTTATATTATACTCTTATGTTGGAATCTATAATGCACTACGTACTTTCGTACTCTGATTCTTACATGTATTGATGCTTTACGTATATATATATATATATATATATATATATATATATATATATATATATATATATATATATATATATATGAGAATATTTTTGACCTGCATATATATATATATATATATATATATATATATATATATATATATATATATATATATATATATATATATATATATATATATATATATATATATATATATATATATATATATATATATATATATATATATATATATATATCATAGTAATGTCTCTGTACCCGCGAGATCGGGACGTTATAGGATGGTATCAGAGCCTAGGCTCTTACATCCTCAGTACAATCAGTCGGCAAATTAATGGTTAAAAAATTGCAACTGGAATGCATGAGTCCTGGTTATACAATCCAACTACAAGTATAAGTTTATCTATTTTATCTTGATCATCCTTCTTTTGATTCCTAATCCCTTTCATCTTTTCTCTATTCTGATTTTCGTAGTCTTTATACCAACTTAAGATATAGATAGATTAGAGATAGCAACAGAAAACTGAACGAAGCTACTATACGATCTCTTTGACAAACTCTATGAAGCTCAGGTATTCTCAGAATTGATCAACAATCACGCTATCATTCAGAAGACAGTATTTGGGACTCACTTCGGTTATCTTATATTCTTGGTTATGTCTTTCAGAGTTATCAACACATAGTATTTAGAATTTTTTATTATCAGTATTCGTTATTTATGCTCAGTCTTATTGGGGTTTTCTCTATTCTTAATATTCTGGTCTATTTTCGGAGTAATAGTAAGTATACAGCACATCGAGAATTCTATTACAAACTATTCATCAAGTACAACTTCATGCCTCTCAGATAAAGAAGTGATATCTGGTTAGTATTATATGACACTATATGAAGATTTATTCGGCAGAAAGTGCAGAAAACATCTAGATCCCGATTTTATTATTCAGTCATTTGGGAGTTCTACCCGTAATTATTCATATCTTAATTTGTATAATCCTCGTCCCTATTTTTCCTGTGTTCATTTCCCCTTATCGAAATTCAACGAAATTTTTGTAAGGTGAATGAAATGTAACACCCCATTTCCTGAATACGTATTTAGATATATGTTATGATTTTGATCATATTTTTTGATTTTATCTCTGTATTTATTTCTACTCTGTGTTTTGTTATTTTATTGTTTTGCATTAAATCCGGATTTCTGGACTCAGAGTCCTGAATCTGAACTAGGAACCCCATCCTAGTATCTTGCTCAATTTGGTTCTTCTGGTAGCTAGATTTGATCGATTTCAGATTCAAATATCGTTTTCTAATATTTTAGATTTTTCAAGATTTTTTGAAATTTTCTGATTTATTTTACAAGATCCTCAAAATCGGTGTCTTGGTATCGCTAGTCGATTTCTGGATTTTTATTTACAAATAGAGTTAAATTTCTAAAATTTGCTTTCACATTATTTCTTAGAATCACATTTTCCACTTTAATGTATTTTGGAGATTTTTTTTGAATTTATCAAAACTCGACCGGGTTTGGTGTCTGCCACTATCACCGGTTGATTTCAGGATTTTTAATTTGAAAATGAGATAAAATTTCTAAAAATTGACTTGATATTGTTCCTCAAGATGATGTTTTCTATCTCTGAATATTTTGGGAATTTTTGTAGATTAGTTGATATTTTTGAATATTAAATAATATTATTATTTAGAATCTTCTTTTTTTCCTTTTCTTTTCCTTTCTTTCCTTTCCTTGGTTTCCCCCTATAACCCTAGCACCCACGTGGGGCGCCTCCTATCACTCCCCTCACATCACCCACTCTCCCTCTCTCTTTCATTTTCTCCCTCTCTTTTCTCTCCTCTCTTTCTTCTCTCCCTCTCCCCTCTCTCTTCCTGGAGACCGCCACCACCACCGCTGCTCCGTGGGCCGCCGCCGCAGCTGCTGCAGCATCGTAGCCTTGCATTCTGACCCCGCGGCCAATCTTCCTCTCTCTTCACTTTCTCTCCTCATTCAGATTTTACCTGCACAAAAAATACAAATTTTAGAACTTTATAAAGTAATGCAAGGTGCTCAATTCTACCGCTATAGCAAGTGGCTATGCGGGTCGTGATCTACAAGGAGGGACTATCGATGGAAGCTTTTTTAGCAAGTTCTCTTTTAAGTTACAATCAATAGTTAAAGATCTTCTTTTAGTTCTTTAAAAGAAAAGAAAAAATAAGTTAAAGTCAAGTTAGGAAGAAGGCGGTAGATTGAGAAGGTGGAGAAAATAGAAAATGGATATATGCAAAGAGATTGAAAAAAGTGATAAAAGAGTTGGGTGTTAATGGTGTTGGAGATCTAAACTAAAGAATTAAAAGAAAGAAAACTAAAACCTAAAAAATTACTCATCTCTTCGGCATCTGCTTACCTTTGACCCGTATCGACGATGTACCTTTGTTTGAAGGCGAGCGAAGTATGACAAATAGGATCTTCCTAATTCCCGATCTACACTACGAAATGAAGGGGCAAGCTACACTACCATAGAAATGGATATCCATCACCATAAGCCATCAATGGCACTTGCAAGGGAAAGGCAACTTCGAGGCTATCAGAGTCATTTGGATTTAAAAACAAAGAGAGGGAAGCAAACAAAAAACAAGAGTAAAGGAGATAAAGAAACTTCGATTCGATTCAAATAACAATGAAAGAAAAGATCACTTACACCGGTGTCACCTTCAGTACAAGCTTGCTCTCATTCCTCCATGAAAGTATCCTCTCCTCTTAATTACATAAAGAAAATAAAAATTACATGAAAGAAAATAAAAAAAGCTAAGTTACAAACTACAAATTAGCCTAAATTCTCTTTCTGCTTGGTCGTTCTCCGTGGTCTCTGAAAACACCTATATTTATAGGCAAAACCCAACAGAGGAGAGCGTATGAAGATAGGGGAGCAAACGCTCCCCATCAGAGTCAACCAAGCCGCAGAAATGCGACTATCGCCGCGTTTCCACGGCCAGGGTGTGCCCAAGTGGCCACACCCGGGAGGCACACGTCCCTGGTTTCGCGATATGACTTTATCTCCGGCCGGATTTGTTGTTTTGGGTCCTGGATTTGACGAAATCTCCTTTGATTTTTGGCTTTAACCAATTGATTTGAAGAGATTTGCTTAAACTGGTTTTCAACCGATCTGATTTACCCTGATCTTCCCTGATTTTCTGATTTCGAATTAATTCAAAATTTTGATGGGCTTTTGGGCTCGTTTCTCTTCCATTCTTTAAGCAATGAGCCTGCATATAAATTAAAAATATTTAGGATTAAAAGCAGAGTTTATTATATAATAAGTATGAGAATATGATAATAAATATGCAGAATATGTGACCGATCACACCCTATACCTATCTTTTGCTCGTCCTCGAGCAAAACAATAAAACTAAACTAAAAATTATTAGATCACTTTCATAGGTCACGCGATTGCACTGAGCATGTGCAACAAGCCGTTAAACCTCTAAGTTTCCCCTAAAGGACGATTTTTGTCTCGTGAGAGTTTTCAGTGGATTGCACCCACAAAATACATAAAGAAAGAGAAAAATGTTAGTATTTTGAAAACACATTTTGAAAGAGAAAAATATTTGAAATATTATTGTAAGGATTAAGTAATCTCTAAAATTATAGGAAAATTGAAATTTTCATTTCTAAACTTAGTCTCTATTCAAAAATTTGTTATCAATCAAAGTAAGGAGTCAAAATTGTACTTCTCATCTAATCTATTACTTTACCCTAAGTCATATGCACCTTCATGATCGTGAAAATTTTGACTAAGGGTTCTTTAACTCTAACTCTTATGCCTTATATTTATTTATTTTGATGGTATTATTCCTTAGTTCTATTAGGCTTTCTAATCTGCCCATGTAACGAGCCTTTAATCGGTGACTCTCAAACCAAACAGTCTTAGGGCACCGGGTGAGAAAACACCAAAGGACTTAAGGACTCGAGCAAATAAGGCCACAAAACTAAGGTTTTTATTATATGAACCGCCTTTAGGCGTGAATATTTATGCTTTATGAGGCTCAAATACCCAGCTTAATCGGAGAATTTTTATATATATTATATTTTTCTTTTCTTTTCTTTTTTTAATAAGGCATAAGAATTTTTGTTTTTGAACCATAAGTGTGTAAGTGTATAAAGCTTGCATATATTATCAAGGTAAAGATCAAGACTAAATTACTTTCACAAATTTTCTTCCTAACTTTAGAAATCAAACAAATAATCTTATTTTGATCAAGTATAAGAAATCCTAACTATGATTCTCCTATTCCTTAAAATTGACTTAATTTCTTACAAAAAGATATGTCAAAATATTGTTTCTATTTTCAAAAAGTTTTAAAAGTAAAGAAAATGTTAATAAATTTTTTTATATAATAAAAGAAAACCTAAGTTATGTTAGAACCCTCCCCCACACCTATCTCATGCATTATCCTCAATGTATGAATTAATGCATAGATGCATGAAAAAGAAAAAGGGAAGAAAAATTTTACATTAAGGTGGTGGTTCAGGTGGTCGTCTGATTGGTCCACGAAATGTGGCCCAATCGAATTTGTGTGGAGTTCGGAGGAACCACCAGAAATCTCTCTAATATAACCTACTAAAATGATGTATAAATGAATGATATTTATTAAGAATTTTACCCCAACTAATTTTTAAATTTCAAAAATAATTTTGGAGTCAATTTTATCAACACCCTTGTCCCAAAATGGAGTGTGAAAAGATAGAATGATTGACTTAGACTTAGTAAGTACACGAACTAATACCGACTCAAAAAAATGACTTAAGTCAAGTAAAGATTCAGGAGTCAAAATTGGTTCAGGAAGTGGGTCCAATCAAGAAGTTGAAACTCAAGTCCACATTCATTTCCTCACAATGGAATGTGACTTTCTAAGATTGGTGATTCAAGTTCAAAAATGACAGGTGTGGGAATCGAAACTGATTCTAAAATATTACTCAAGTTGGGTAACAAAACAGGAGTCAATATTGATTCAGAAATTTGAACTGGATCACAAATTAGAGAATCTAGGTCACATTTCTCATTGAGTTCAATTTCAAAAAAATAAGAACTTGCCAATTTGTCAATGGGACTTTCAAAAGTATGAAATTGGTCAAGTTCAATATGATGATCATAAAAGATTGGCGATTCAGTTTCATGATGTATTGGCACATGATCCAATGTTGACTCGGGAAAAAGATTGAAATCAGGTGAAGACACCGGAGTCATTATTGAATCAAGAAATAGAATGGAATCACCAAGTTGAGGTTCAGGATCATATTCATTCTCAAGTTTAATTTCAGGAAAGGGATAACTTGCCAAAATGTCAATGTGGTTTTCAAAATTTAGAGTTTGGGCAAGTTCAAATGGGTGTGCTGAAATGGAATCTTATTTTCCAAAACAACATGATTCTTCAGCTCTAACAGAATGGTTAGCGACATCAGAAATGGTCAAACGGTGAGAATGGAGAGTTTGGACTATCATATCTATGTCATGATTACGAGCGATTTGAGCCTGAGTCATGACTTCAAGCATCTTTTCATAGTTGATTGGTTCTTCGTTTTGTTGCGATTGGACTTGAAAAGATGAAGTTTTGTTTTGGAATTTGGGGTGAAATTGTGAGTCCGTCAGATTTTGTGATTGTTGCTTGGACCCACGCACACTCATTTTCAAGATTGATGGTTTTTTATTTTGAACTGGTGGAGCTGAGTATGAATGTTGGAAATATTATAGACAAGGTAGATAAGGAGGACAAGTTGGTTGAAAATTGGGCTCGGGGGAGGTGAATCCCCATTGACTCTGTGAAGAGTTAAAATTATTTTAGAAATTATGGTCATAAGATTGGGGGCATGGGTTATATTGATTCAGATAAGACTAATCCGGCACACTAGGTTGGTTAAAGTTATGATACGTCGGGTTGGTAATATTCGAAAAAGAGGTCGGAGTGTAATATGGATTACCATTAACGTTGAAAAAATTATTGTTATAAGCCATATCACACAGGAGATGTCAAACACCAAACAAAGAAAAACAAACAAATAAGTAAACAAATAAAAAGAAAAAAATCTAACCTAAGTTAGGGTAAACCTTAGACCTAGACGACTCCTAACTGGTTAGACTGTCCATGAGGAGTATATGAAAGTACACCTAGAGGGGGGTAAATAGGTGTAAGGCTAATCTAATGACAAATGATGCAATTAAAAACTAATTGCAACACACTTTGTGTAACCTAAGAGTGTAGTCGAATTCTCGGTGAAGGGCTCTGGACTATCTCCTCTAAATTCCTCTAAATAAGAGTTGAAGTGCTATATGAAGCTCTCTTGGTTCAACATAAGTATGGCACACACACAAGCAATACCAAGCATATAAGTATGAATGAACAATATGAATCAATGCAAGGCACAAAATAAGAGAGAGTTTAGAGATAATAGATCAAACGCAAACACCAAAATATGTTTCGAGGTTCGAGCACTCAGCTTTACGTTCCCGCCTTCACACAGAAGGATTTCTACTAAATCGTCCACACAGGACTTCCCACACAGGAAACCTCCACAGAGGATTTGGGCAAATACAATTTGAGAGTACACAACTCCTCTCTCAATAATTCAACCTCTCACTAGAGGCTAGGCACAAAGCCAACACAAGATCAACCTCACAATTGAGGGATAGGCACAAAGCCAAACACAATCACCTCACACTTGAGGGATTCCAACTCAATCACCTCTTACTAGAAGGATATCACAAAGTATGGAAGGTTTACAACTCTTGGTGGTATAACAACCACAAACTAATTTTCCTATAAACACTAGATCCTAATAGATAGGATAGATATGATAGCTCAAGTGTGAGAAAATAAAGAGTTTGAAAATCAAAACACAAAGAAAATACTTGAGAAAACTTCTAGGATATAATGGAAATGAAGAACAAAAATAAATCCCAAAGACTTCTCTTTTCTTTGATTTTTCTAACTCTTTAAAATAAATGAAGATAGATCTTTTGAACCCAAAAACTCTTTTAAAACTTGTTGTTAAAACACTTGAAGATGAAAATTTTAGCTCTTGAAATTCTTGTCTAAACTAGCTCAAATGAGTGGGTATATATAGCCCCACAAAATTTCTGCCCGTTGAAGCAGGAAAGGTCAGAAATGACCTTCCGGTCGACCAGCCCAACGATCATTTTTATGACCGTTGTGCCACCGGTCGACCGCCCGGTCGACCGGGCCTGGAACCAGAGAGCAACGGCTCTCTGGCCGGTCGACCGCCCGATCGACCGGAACTGGATACAGAGAGCAGAGCTCTCTGCCGGTTGACCGGCTAGTCGACTAGGGCCATTTCCAGAGAGCAGAGCTCTCTGGACGATCGACTGCCCGGTTGACTAGCCCACTAGTTCAAACTGGCGTGCACGTCCGTGCACGTCGGTCGACCGACCGGTCAACCGGCAGAAGGCCAGGTCCAGGTATTTAGGGATTAAAAACTTAGGTATTTTGACTTACATAAAATCCCATAAAAACACATAAATTCCACAAAATTTAGTTCTTATATTATCGTTGAAATACAAATATGTGTGAATAAAATTCAACACATATTACAAACAATTTGAACCATTTTTGTGATATTGAAAATTTACCTTAAACCAAAATCCGTATTTTCCAAAACTGGATTTTTGAAATGAAAAACTGTTTTCTCCAAACTCATATAAATACAAAAACATGATATTGAAATAACTTTGAAGCATGAAAGATATTATATCTATGTTTTTGACATGAAAATCAAGATCGGTTAAACAGAAAAACCAAAACATGAAACTTTAAACTTGTGTGTGCATTGTGAACTTGAGCATATCAACACTATCTACCTTTATACAAGATCTAAACAATCTTAACTAAACAAACTGAGGTCTTCTTGTCTCCAAGCTGACTCGATCCAAACGTGATTCACCGAGCTTGACTCCAACCGAGTGCAATGTGCGATCTTAACGCGTGAGCCCTTGAATCACCATGTGAAAGCTCCAAAACACCTTTGTTGAAGCTAATCGCCTACTAATATCTTGATCAAATATCTGAAACTAAATATCACAAGATTATTAGTAAACTATAACTACATGAGTTAATCATCATCAAAAATTAGAGTGAAGGGCCTCTGGGCCAACAGTAAATTGCTGAATCTCACCATAAGTTAATCGGCCAGATAGGGGCAAGATTGGTAGGAGGTATCCGCGCAAAAGCGAATGGCCAAATTAAGCCAAACTACCAACCTTCGGGGTTTCGCCCCTCATTCCCTAACCTTAGATACCGATTTGGTAAGAGTCAAATTCAAATCAACTTTCCCCTAAGGTCAGTCTCCTATTTGAGTCCAAGATGTCCCTAGAGTCAAGGTCTACTCAGTTTTAGTTAGACTTGGGTTAGTGAGTGAGGAGATTATTTGTGGGCTAAGTGAGGGTAATGACTCCCCACTTTATCTTGTTTATAGGACATGCCCTTAAATCAATTAGTGCAGTGTACAAGTATATAGAAAAAAAAATAACATCAAGCAATATTTCATACAAGAATGAACCTTATACTAAATGCTACGCACACATACCTTGGCTCCAAACTCTTCAACAGTAAATAGAAAATGTAATGAAATAGATACGTGCTTAAATGCAAAGTCTAAATCATTTTTAGCATTTACAATCAACTTTTTACTGTTGTGCTAGAAATATATATACAGTGAGTCAAATAAGGAAATAAATGCTACAGAGATTAAACTATGCAATTCAGCAACCTGCAAAGAATACTAGTTAGTAGTTCACTTAGATTGCCATAGAAATGTAGCAAATCTGAGTGCTTCTGGGCTCTGCTTTCTTGAGCAGAGTCCAGGGCCACTTATATGTCCACTGTAGCAAAAATTCCTTGTTGTTAAATTTGTACACCAAAAACAAAGAAGAAAGTTAACAAACAATGTAAATCAAAAAAGAGAATAACTTACCGTTTCTCCCCGGCAACGACGCCAAATTTTGATTGAGATTTTACCTGCACAAAAAATATAAAATTTTAGAACTTTATAACAGTAGTGCAAGGTGCTCAATTCTACTGCTATAGCAAGTGCCTATGCGGGTCATGATCTACAAGGAGGGACTAGCGATGGAAGCTTTTTTAGCAAGTTCTCTTTTAAGTTACAATCAATGGTTAAAGATCTTCTTTTACTTCTTTAAAAGAAAGGAAAAATGAGTTAAAGTCAAGTTAGGAAGAAAGCGGTAGATTGAGAAGGTGAATAAAATAGAAAATAGATATAAACAAAGAAATTGAAAAGAGTGATACAAGAGTTGGGTGTTGATGGTGATGGTGATCTAAACTAAAGAATTAAAGAAAGAAAACTAAAACCTAAAAAACTTTCTTATCTTTTTGGCGTCTGCTTACATTTGACCCGTATCGACGATGTACCTTTGTTTGAAGGCGAGCGAAGTATGACAAATAGGATCTTCCCCATTCCCGATCTACACTATGAAATGGAGGGGCAAGCTACACTACCATAGAAATGGATATCCATCACCATAAGCCATTAACGACACTTGCAAGGGGAAGGCAACTTCGAGGCTATCGGAATCATTTGGATTCATAAACAAAGAAGAGGGAAGCAAACGAAAATAAGAGTAAAGGAGATAAAAAAAACTTCGATTCGATTCAAATAACAATAAAAGAAAAGATCACTTACACCGGTGTCACGTTCAGTACAAGCTTGCTCACATTCCTCCATGGAAGTATCCTCTTTTCTCAGTTATATAAAGAAAATAAAAATTACATGAAAGAAAATAAAAAAAAGCTAAGTTACAAAATACAAATTAGCCTAAATTCTACTCTCTGCTTGGTCGTTCTCCGTGGTCTCTGAAAAACCCTGTATTTATAGGCAAAACCCAACAGAGGAGAGCGTATGAAGATAGGGGGAGCAAACGCTCCCCCAATAGAGTCAACCAAGCCGTGAAAACATGGCTATAGCCGCGGAAACGCGGCCAGGGTATGGCTAGGTGGCCACACCAGGGAGGAACACGTCATTGGTTTTACGATATGACTTTATCTCTAGCCGGATTTGCTGTTTTGGGTCCTGAATTTGATGAAACATCCTTTGATTTTCGGCTTTAACCAATTGATTTGAAGAGATTTGCTTTAACTGGTTTTCAACCGATCTAATTTGCCCTGATCTTCTTAATTCAGAATTTGGATGGGCTTTTGGGCTCGTTTCTCTTCCTTTCTTTAAGCAATGAGCCCGCATATAAATTAAAAATATTTAGGATTAAAAGCAGAGTTTATTATATAATAAGTATGAGAATATGACGATAAATATGCAGTATATGTGACCGATCATCTCCCTTTCTCTCTTTCTCTTCTCTCTCCTCCTCCCTCTCCCAAATCGACCGTCGTCGCCATCGGATCCGCCGTCAATGCCTGATCTGCGATGCCCGATGCTGGTGACCCCTAATGCAACCAACTCTCTTCTCCTTCTTTTTCCTTTTATTCTTCTTATTTCTTTTCTTTTCTTTATTCATTTTCCCCTTCCTCCCCCTGCGACCGTGGCCGTAGCGGTCAGCACCGCTGCGCCACCTGGCCGGTCAAACGCCAGCTAGCCTCTCCTCTCCTGGTTCTTCTCTCTCATCTCTCTAGATCTTCTCTTTTCTTTCTCTCTGTTTCCTCTTTCTCTCTCTTCTATCATTCTCTCTCCCCTGCAACACACTCTCTCTTCTTTCTCTCTCTAATTCTTTCTCTCTCAAACAGACTCTCTCTAAATCTCTCTCCTAGTGGTGGTGGGTGTGTTGTGCCCATGCACGTGTTTCTGGTATTCCAAGATTTGCAGTATTTTCTTAAGATTTAGGCGAGTGTTCTTAGCTCTTTTATATGGGTATCCTGCTTCGATGGGTGTTATTATATTTTCTGAAATGTGTAATAAATCTTATATTGTGGACTCGTGTAAATGTACCAGTCCAGTATATTGTATTAGCGTGGGTGTAAACTTGTATTTCGTGGACATGTGTATTGTACGAGTGTTGTGTATTGTATCGGTATGGCTGTGTTTATGTATTCTGTAGACACGTGAAATTATATCAACGTGACAAATGCCTATAGTAGTGTAGTTTTATACATGTACATATAAACTACATGTGATGTATTCTATTACTGGTCTATTTTCATGCATGGACGACCCTTCGTGATAGTTAGTACCCGGACATAAATCCCTTGGGTAAAAAAGGGTTTTCTAGCTTCGTCGGGAGTCTAGCTAAGCTGTGTAACTGTGTAATTAGCCTATTGGATATCTCATCAGGCATGGCATACTACGCTGTCTCCAGACTTAGACCCCCTAGATTTTACTAGCTGCATCGTGTGAGTGTGAGTCGAGCTTAATTGCGTAGCCTCGTCAGGCACGCTTTAGCAATGTCCCTGCTCCACTCAGCCTTTGGCCTTAGCTGCTTCGCGGTTTATCTAGTTCTGCTCCCGCGTGGATAGTGAGTTTAGCACTCAGCATTTATTTGCTAGATTCATTTGTACAGGAGTTGTCACCGGGTCCGATTGACATAGTGATTGGACACTCATCTCGGGACACGCGCACGGCTTCACCATGTGCTTTAGCAACTAACACTGTTTGTTGATTTTGCCCCAGTATTGCTTAGCTTCGCATGACCCCACGCTTAGGTATTTGCTGCATGTTACATCCGTTACTGCATTTGTATGCATGTGTGGTACTAATATCTCCTGCATGTACTCAACAGCCCCTGGCCAACCGTTCTGCGGTTCTATACTACAGCCTTTGGGCTTAACCTCTCTGAGGTTCATTAAAGTCCTCTGGACTTTCTATACACTATGCTCGGTAGGTGGACCTAGCATTCAGCGCTTTGCTGGTAAATTCGTCCGAGCGTAGTTACACCGTGAGCGCGATTTTGCCACGTGCGATAGTATAGCATTCATACGCTCACCTCGTCATATGTGTTTAGCCGTGCCATGAGCGGTAACCACATCAAATGTGATGGCGTTTAGTGATGTGTGTTAGCTTCGCTCCAGCTTTGCTTATCTCCACTTGGATATTCGCTTGTTTGCTTGCCCGCTTACCGGCTTGATAAATTGACTATTATTCTTTTCTTGATGGTTGTGAAGAGTTTGAAACCTGTACTTATACTATTTTTTCAAATTGTATTATTTTCCTATATTCATACCGATCCCCTGTATTGGTACCATTTTCCTGTATTCGTACCGATCCCCTGTATTGGTGTCATTTTCCTGTATTCGTACTGATCCTCTATATCGGTACTGCTTTCCTATATTGTGACACATGATAGTGATATCTATTCTGCTTATTACTTGACATGCTATCACTTGCTATGTTGATCACAGGACACCTGACATGCTATTACTTGATACCTGTCACCTATTATGATATCACCTATCATCTGTTTTATATTGCTTATCACTTGCCACCTGTTATATTACCACTTGACTTGATTTATCATATTTCGAGAATCCTGTCCTGCGATTCTGTATTATATACAGTAACCTGTATTTCTAGTACTTATATACTCCTGTTACTCATGTAACTCCTGAACCTGTCATGCTCCTGCTATTCCCGAAATATGATAAGTACATAATAATAAACTATAAGAAGGCTAACCTATATCGTGTAAGGGGGAAACTGATGGACTTCAAGTGGTGAATATGTTTACAGTGGTATTAGGTATGTTGTATAACTATACTTTAGTTTTACCTGTGGGCCTCCAGGTGTTCCACGTGGTGTGCTGCCACCCGATTACTGACTTCTTGCAGGCATATAAACAAGATTCTTTGGCCCTGAATTACCTCATGGTAGGTTCCGTATCAGCAACGGAACATCCTGAGTCGTGGTCCCGAGTATGCACGGGATCCACTGTAAACATAACCCATTGGTTTCATCATCATTTTCATTAACAATCTCAGCTTACTCATGTATGATTGTATATGTGTTGGGACGCTAGGGCACATACTTAGATATATGAGTAGGATGAGTAGTAATAATAATAAGATGATAATCAATAATTCATCATGCTATTTTGCAATTCGGTATTATATGCACTCAGATTACGGTGAAGTAGGGCATAAGGTATATAGATGAGGTTTTCTTATTTTGGATTATTCCTTCGACATATGTAATGCCCCAATCCCCCAGGTACAGAGATGTTACTATGACACGTGTACGTAGCATATATGCTAAGCATCAGTACAGGCAAGAATCAGAGTACAGAAGCTTGTGGTGCATTATACATTCCAACATATGAGCACAATTACAAAGTTAACACCAGATGTGAGACAATATTACAAGAATATTATATCACCGATAGGCGCAAATGCGAGAATACAAATAGAGTACAAGTATGAATAGTACAAATGGCGCTCATGAGTTTACAGAAGAAAAACTCGAGAGACGCGCAGGGGGCCTGGAAGGATAGGGTTTCAGACGGTCTGCTGGAGATCCACGCTACCGCTGCACTTCTCAGGTCAGCAACTAGGAGGATCCACACGCTCCAAACTCCAGGACCTGAACATGAGAATCCAGGGGAGTCAGAACTCCCCAGCAAGTGGTGATACGAATGCCAAGTGGCGTGCATAGATAAGCACACGTATATCGATAAAACTGAATCATAAACATGCATTGAAAATCGTGTCATGAGCACAAGCATACAGAAGCAGGTAAATATATATAACAAGCTATATCAAGTAGGGAATACTCATGGTATGATTGATAAGAGAGGAGACTGGTGGAATAAAACACAAGTGGTAAAGCAGGATGTAAGCAGCTATATTATAATAATGATCATAAAACAAGAAATCCGAAGTAAAACCTGGTGGAAGCAAACTCAGCAAGAATACAATGGATATATAATTGGCATCTTTTATTATTATTACTCATCTTACCCAGATGTCTAGATATGTGAACTAGCGACCCAGCACACATATATCCACATCTGAGTAAAGTAAGATTGTTATTAGAAACCAAAAGGGTATCAATGAACAATGTTTACAGTGGGTCCCATACATGAGCGGGACCACGGTCCAGGGTGGTTCATTGTTGGTGTATGGAACCGGCCGCTAGGCCTACAGGAGGGTCTTATAGGATGCTCTTTTCAAGATGGTACCAGAAGGCTGGGAGCCAGCGCTCCCCTCGGTCGCCTGGACGCTCTTAGGTCAGACCGGAAGTTTTAGTTGCAAAACATACCTAATACCACTGTAAACACGAACATATATTGATAGCCGTAAGTTTCTCCTGACCCGATGTAAGTTGTCTCATTTACGGTTTATTAGATAATTTTCAGATTTTGGGAATGAGCAGGAACATCCAGGAATATCAGAATACAGGTGTATCAGGAGTACTGTTTGTACAGAAATATATCAAGTTTGTAAGCAAGATGTCAGGTCATCATTCCTATTATCGTGATAATTATAAGAGTTAAGAATATCATGTCGGGTGTCAAGTGATGGCATGACAGGAGGGTGATATTAGGCAGGTGATAAGTCATGTCATAACAAGGAGCAATTGTCAAGTAGAAGCATATCGGGTGTCAGGTGATAACACATCAGTTGTCAAGTGATACAGACAGTTGTATGGTATTAGCATGTAAATGACTGGTATTAAGTAATAGCATGTCAAGTGTTAACATAACAAGCATGTACATAGCAAGTGATAGATTAATAGCTGATCACAATCAAGCGAAACTGAAAAGCTAGAGGTATGGACAACAAACAATATTTAACACTAGAGCGTCTGACGAGGTTATCGGGACGACTCGGCTTAAAATGCGAATATAAATCCGACAGCATCTCGCCTAGACGAATCTAGTGGTAAAACGCTGAGCGCTAAGCAAGCCTACTAGGCGGAGCTGAAAGACCTGACGGTCTGAATGTACTTCTCTTTCGAGGTAGTGGGCAAGAGCCCGGAGGCTAAAATACGCTCGGGGTTTAAGAGTACTCTCAATAGCTACCACGAAACCCATAAGGTACTGGCCTGGAACCATTGGATAGCCATCCCAGGAGCGGGCAGAAACCCAGAGTTGGTACGAGAGTACCTGTATGAGATTTAATACCACACGAGCATACATACAAGCGTTATAATATCAACACTACTGTAGAGTGGAGAAGCCCGGAGGTTGAAAGGGCCCGAAGGCCAAGTGGAAAGCCCGAAAGCTGAAGGGTCCAGAGGCCAAGTATGAAGCCCCAGAGGCTAACGACCACGAAGGGTCGGCCACGCATGGTATAAGCAGTAAAATAGTACATCCAGGCACATGGTATACATGCAAGAAGTAAACTACCTTAGTACAAGCATTCAACACAAGCATATACATGTACAATCATGGGCACTTGCCATATACAAATACAGGGGGCACTGCCCAATATAAAATACATTTAAATATAGAATAAAATACATGTCGACCCGACGAAGCGGGGAAACCAAATGGAGCGAGGACACTCGCCTAACTCTTCAGAAATGCTGAAAACTCCAAAATCCTGGGAACTCACGCGCGCCATAATATAATTAAATATATATATTTAGAGAGAGAGAAAGAGAAGAGAAGAGAGAAAAGAGAGAAAGTCTAGAGAGAAAACCTTGAGAGAGATTTTTAGAGAAAAATCTAGAGAGAGAAAAGAGGAGAGAGAAAGCCTAGAGAGGGGATATCTAGAGAGAGAAAGAGATGAGAGAGAAAGAGAGAGAAGGAGAGAGAGGAGGGACAGGTAGAGAGAGAAAATATGGGGCAACAGCCCCCCTGCTCACGCACAGGGGGCTTCTAGCCCCGGCCGGGCACGACCGCCGGCCGCCGGTGGTGCGCCGGCAGCGCGCCAGCGCTAGGGTGGCCACCGGCCACCCCAGAGGAGAGATAGGGAGGGGCTGCTGTGTTGGCCCAAGAGGTTACACTCTCCATTTGTCTTTTGGTTTTGATGATGACAAACCAAATATGAGCTATTTGGTACTAACAAGTTTGTTAAGATGAGTTTCAGGTTTTGTACCATGTTTAGAGACCATTCGCTTAGCTATTGTAAGAACTTCTAAGTTCCACAAAGTAAGGAAGGCAAATTGCACATCAAGGAAGGATCATAGAAGAAAAGGCACTAGCAAGGCATTGGATGGCTCAAAGACTTGAAGATAGCTCAAGAAGTCTTCATGTAATTTGTTTTTCAGTTTATAGTATGTTAAAGAATAGTGGATAGGTGTTGAAGCTCTATCACACACGTTTTGCGCACATGCTCATTCAAAATAATTTCTTATAAATTATACAAAAATATTTGCATACAAGTTTTTGCCTACAAATACATCTTTATGTTTAATTCTATTCCCTGTTCAAAAGTATTTTTGTTAAAATCAAAATCCTCTTTATTTTCTTTTCCAAAATGATTTTTGACCTGATCCGGTCGACCGGGACAGTCGACCGAGTCTGTGTCAGTCTGGTCCGGTCGACCGGACCAGTCGACCGCAGTTCTGGCAGATGCACGTATCAGTGTGCATGTCTGCCAGTCGACCGGGGCGGTCGACCGAGATATTGCTTTTGCTCACAGGTTTTCTCAGTCGACCGGGTCGGTCGACCGCTAGCCTATAACGGTCGAATTTTTGAACTACCGGTCGACCGGCCCAGTCGACCGATGTGTCCGTTGAACAGTAACGGGCAGATTTTAAGTGAGCTGTTTATTTTTGTCTTTGTGTTTAAAAATTCGTTTAAGGATATATTTTGATCTAATTACCTCCTAAACATCAGTAATTATGTTTTATCCCTAAACCCTAGCCCTCTCCTATAAATAGGGGTGTTTGGGGAGAGATTTGTTACAACAATTTTTTGCTAGAAAATTCAAAAGTTTAAGGCTTTCAAATGAGACTTGTTTCTTGGTTTTTGTGCTGAATTTCTCACTGATTTTCTGAAGGGTTTTCAAATACTCTCTGATTTAATTTCTTTCTTCACTTACAACAAGAGCTTCATTCCTACTCAATATTCTCTAAGGACCTTTGTAAGGGAAGAGATATTTGAAAGAGAGAGTTTGTGGTCTTTTGACTACCAAGGAAATTACTTGTACTTGAGATTGTAGGAGTTGGGTACTCCATTGTATTTGAGATCTTTGTGATAGTGGAAGTGGTCGGAATCCTTCTGGGGAAGGCGGGGAGTAGAGCTGGGTGCTCGAACCTCGATAACATATCCTTGTGTTTGCGATTGGTTTACTTTTCTTGTTCTTACACTCCTTACTCTACTTTGCTTGCACTTATTAATTGCTCATCATATTCATTGTCATACTTAATTCTTGCATTCATCTTGTGATTCTTGATTGGTGATTGTTGTAGCTTTAATTTTAAATTGCCCTTTGATTAGCATCATCACCTATTCACCCCCCCCTCTAGGTGATTTTCAATTGGTATCAGAGCTTGGACTCTAGGTTTGGCTTAACATCCATAGAGAGATCCTTAAAATATTGCTAATCAACATTTTCATTCATCCATTCATACACTAGTAAACATGGCCGACAACATTAAATCCCCACCTAAATTTGATGGCCTAAATTTTTCAATTTGGAAGGTTAGGATGACTATATTTTTGCAATCTTTGGGTAGCTTAGTAGCCAAGTCCTTGACCAAACCCTATGAAGCACACGATGGTGATGAGAGCACTTGGACCGACCTTGACTTTAAACTATATGAGGCTAACTCCAAGGCCCAAAACTCCCTATTAACCGCCTTGAATGAGGATGACCTTACACGGGTAATTCATTGCCAATCCGCCTATGAGATTTGGCAACACTTATTGGTCACACACGAGGGGACTTCACAAGTCAAGAGAGCTAAGATAGATCTCTTGAGGTCCCAATATGAGTCATTTAAAATGCTTGATGATGAGTCTATTGATAGTATGGCTACAAGGTTACTAAAATCACAAATGGTCTTTCTTCCTTAGGTGATGACATCTCCAACGATCAAAAGGTGCGGAAAAGTAATTCGGCTCTTCTTCATCATGGGAGATCAAGGCCACCACCTTGAAGGAGTTGAACGACAAGGACGAGATGGACCTCATTAGTCTCATTGGGAACCTAAAGACCCATGAGATGGAGAAGAAGGCAAGAGAAGAGGCCACTACTTCAAAGAAGAAATCCATAGCCTTCAAGACTTCATCCACCAATGATGACGATGAAGATGACGAAGAAGAAGATGAGGAGCTTACTACTTGCTCGCAACGTCAAGAGGATGTACCGGAAGAACAAGCTCAACTTCGGAGAAAATTTGAAGGCAAAGAGGAGCGGAAGATCATATGCTACAATTGCCGCAAACCCAGACATATCATGGCGGATTGTCCGGAGTTCAAGAAGAAAATGACTTCCTCCTTCAAGCAAAGAAGCCGGAGGAAAAGAAAGCTTACAAAGCTACGTGGGATTCGGAAAGCGAGTCCGAAGAGGAGGTGGATCAAGCTAATATGTGTTTCATGGCAAACACACCCAAGGTAACCCCTCAATCCCTTGATGATGAAGATGATGATGTAAGTAAGGAAGTTCTAGTGCATGCTTTTGTTGAACTTTCTGAAACTTATGATAACAAGAAACTTGAATGCATAAAATTACAAAAAGAAGTTGCTTTTCTTAAGAATCAACTTGCCATTGTTTCTAAAGAAAAAGATGATGTTTTTCTAATTCATTTCCATGCAAAAAGAATTTTGTGCCTACAAGAGTTCTTGTAAGGCAAAATCTCTATTATTGATTAAAAGAAATTTCGTCTTTTAAATCTAAAATAAATGATTTTGAAAAAGTTTTAAGGATTGTGCTTTTAACACTAAGAAACTTGAGGACATGTTTTCTAAAAAGCACACTTCACATGCTAAGACTCCCATGCTCACACTACAAATAACACTCCTCATGCTAAATCTTTTCATGCTCAAAATTCTCATGCTCACAAATCACACACTCACTATGCTTTTAAATATGGTAGAGTGTATAGATGTACTTATTGTGATAAAAATGGACATTTAGCTAAGTTTTGCTATGATCAACTAAATAGAACAAATAATCTTGTTTGGGTTCATGACACTAACCCTAGAGGACCCAAGAAAATGTGGGTACCAAAATCAAGTCTTAAATTGTTTGATGTAGGTACACACCAAAGCTCCAAGACGTAGGGAGCGGTGGTACCTTGATAGTGGTTGTTCAAGACACATGACATGGGACATCAACAACTTCACAACCCTATCAAGGTACATAGAAGGTGGCACCGTCACCTTCGGGGATGACTCGAAAGGAACTATCATCGGTATAGGTAACATTCAAATTGGTGCATCTCCTATTATTGAGAATGTGTTTAGTAGATGGTTTAAAAACATAATTTGCTTAGCATTAGTCAACTTGTGATCGTGGACTTAAAGTTGTTTTTGATGATACTTCTTGTAAGATTTTTGATGTTAAATCCGATGTTTGTATTCTCACCGGTTTCGTGATAATAATGTTTATATTATTGACATGCTTAATTTAGATTGTTCTATAAATGCTTGAATGCTTTTGATGAAAATTCTTGGCTTTGGCATAGAAGACTAGGACATGCATCTTTTGACCATATTTCTAGGATTAATTCAAAGGAATTGGTGAAGGGTATACCTTGCTTGAATTTTGAGAAAGACCGCATTTGTGGTGCGTGCCAACTTGGGAAACAAACCAAGTCTTCCTTTAAACCAATCAAGGATATCATGTCAACTAGGCCTTTAGAATTAATTCATATGGATCTTTTTGGACCAACTAAAACTAAGAGTTTAAATGGAAGTATATTTGCATTTGTTTTGTTGATGATTTCTCCCGTTTACTTGGGTTTTCTTTTTGCAACATAAAGATCAAACTTTTTTCTCATTTTAGATTTTTCGAAAAAGAGTTGAAAAAGAAAAGGGTTTTCCGATTTTGAGAATAAGGAGTGATAGAGGTGGTGAGTTTGTTAACCAACTCTTCATGACTTATTGTGATGAAAAGGGAATTAAGCATGAAATGTCTTGTCCTAGAACTCCACAACAAAATGGAGTAGTAGAAAGGAAAAATAGAACACTTCAAGAGATGGCTAGGACAATGATAAGTGAATATGACCTCCCTCAATATTTATGGGCCGAGGCCGTAAACACCGCATGCTATATATCGAATCATATATTATGCAAAAAATTCTTCAAAAAATTCTTTTGAAATGTATCATTCTAGAAAACCAAATGTTGCATATTTTAAAGTTTTTGGATGCAAGTGTTTTTTGAATACTAAGGATAATTTGGGTAAATTTGATGCTAAGGCTTATGAGGCTATCTTGTTGGATATTCCTCTACTAGCAAAGCATATAGAGTTTTCATTAGATCTTCTCAAACCATTGAAGAATCCATGCATGTTAAGTTTGAAGAATCTAATGTGGTTGTTGAGAATGTTGTAGAGTTTGAACCATTAGGTGAAAACATGGAGAAACTATCCTTGAAGGACTCACTCGCGCAAGAAGATAAGCAAGAATCTATAGGTGAAGTTCAAGAGGATAAGGAGGAAAGCACTCAACCGCTTCCTAAAGCTTGGAGATACGCTACAAATCATCCTAAGGAGCTCATCTTGGGTGATGCATCTAAAGGAGTCACAACGCGCTCCAAACTCCATGACCTATGTGGTAACTTTGCTTTCATTTCTCATTTTGAACCAAAAGGCATTCTCGAAGCCGAGACGGACCCATATTGGTTGCTTGCCATGCAAGAGGAACTCAATCAATTTGAGCGCAACCAAGTTTGGCACCTTGTTCCTAAGCCCCACGATAGACCAATAATTGGTACTAAGTGGATCTTTAGAAACAAGATGGATGAGTCCGAAAATGTCATTAGGAATAAAGCTAGGTTAGTGGCCAAGGTTACACTCAAGTTGAGGGAATTGACTTTGAGGAGACCTTTGCACCCGTAGCACGGCTTGAAGCCATACGGATGACACTAGCTTTTGTGTTTTAAAAATTTTAAACTTTTCAAATGATGTGAAAAGTGCATTTTTGAATGGTTTTATTAATGAAGAAGTTTATGTTTCTCAACCTCCTGGTTTTATTGATCATGTTCATCCCGATTTTGTTTTTAAACTTGATAAAGCTTTGTATGGATTGAAACAAGCTCCAAGAGCTTGGTATGAAAGGCTTTCTAGTTTTCTCATTTCAAATGATTTTATTAAAGGCAAAGTAGACACAACTCTTTTTACTAAGCATGTTGATAATGATATTTTAATTGTGCAAATTTATGTGATGATATAATTTTTGGATCTACTAATGAGCTTTTATGCAAGGATTTTGAGAAGGTCATGCAACTTGAATTTGAAATGTCTTCAATGGGTGAGCTCAATTTCTTCCTTGGACTCCAAATCAAGCAATTGCAAGACGGAACCTTCATTAACCAAGCCAAGTACGCAAAGGAGCTAGTAAAGAAGTTTGGGCTTGAAGGATCAAAGGCTTGCAACACTCCAATGGCAACTACAACCAAGCTTGATAAGGACGAACAAGGTAAAATGTTGATATTAAATTATATAGAAGCATGATAGGAAGTCTTTTATATTGACGGCAAGTAGGCCGGATATCATGTTTAGTGTGTGTCTTTGTGCTAGATTTCAATCGTGTCCTAAAGAGTCTCATTTATTGCGGTAAAACGCATTATTCGTTATATTAAGGGCACTATTGGAATGGGTCTTTGGTATCCGAAAACTAGAGATTTTCAATGACTAGCTATTCGGATGCCGACTATGCGGGTTGTAGAGTAGATAGAAAGAGTACTAGTGGGACATGTCAATTTCTTGGTAATTGTCTTGTTTCATGGTTCTCTAGGAAACAAAATTCCGTTGCTCTCTCAACCGCCGAGGCGGAGTATGTTGCCGCGGGGGCTTTTGTGCACAAGTCCTTTGGATGAAACATACTCTCCTTGATTTTGATTTGCACTTTGATCATATAAAAATATTTTGTGATAATACTAGTACTATACACATGACCAAAAATGCAAATCAACATAGTAAGACCAAGCACATTAAAATTAGATATCACTTTCTTAGAGATCATTTTGAGAAAGGTGATATAGATATTGATTATGTTTCTACGGATTTACAACTAGCCGATATTTTCACTAAACTCTTGATTTTGCTAGATTTTAGTTTATTTGTGGAGAACTTAATGTTTGTATTATTGAATAGACATGTTTTTCATAACCCTTTTTGATGTATGACAAAAAGGGGGAGAATAAGTTTACATGACAAAAATAAGTTCATTTGGTCTTGGTTCCATATGAATTATATGCTTTAATTTTAAAGATTTGTTTTATGAGTTTTATGTATGTATGTATGAGTTTTTGAATTCATGTATTTTGAGAATTCTTGTTTTGTCTCAATTTCTTTCTATTGGTATCATGTGCATAAATTTTGTTTTCAAATGAATTCTTGTGTTTTAAGCTTAAGTGTCTTTTATATAGCATAATTTGAGGGGGAGTTTTCTCCTCCCTATATTTTTGTTTATAGCCTATTTGTTTTGTCATCATCAAAAAGGGGGAGATTGTTGGCCCAAGAGGTTACACTCTCCATTTGTCTTTTGGTTTTGATGATGACAAACCAAATATGAGCTATTTGGTACTAACAAGTTTGTTAAGATGAGTTTCAGGTTTTGTACCAGGTTTAGAGACCATTCGCTTAGCTATTGCAAGAACTTCTAAGTTCCACAAAGCAAGGAAGGCAAATTGCACATCAAGGAAGGATCATAGAAGAGAAGGCACTAGCAAGGCATTGGATGGCTCAAAGACTTGAAGATAGCTCAAAAAGTCTTCATGTAATTTGTTTTTCAGTTTATAGTATGTTAAAGAATAGTGGATAGGTTTGAAGCTCTATCACACACGTTTTTGCGCAATGCTCATTCCAAAATAATTTCTTATAAATTATACAAAAATATTTTGCATACAAGTTTTTGCCTACAAATACATCTTTATGTTTAATTCTATTCCCTGTTCAAAAGTATTTTTGTTAAAATCAAAATCCTCTTTATTTTCTTTTCCAAAAATGATTTTTGACCTGATCCGGTCGACCGGGACAGTCGACCGAGTCTGTGTCAGTCTGGTCCGGTCGACCGGACCAGTCGACCGCAGTTCTGGCAGATGCACGTATCAGTGTGCATGTCTGCCAGTCGACCGGGGCGGTCGACCGAGATATTGCTTTTGCTCACAGGTTTCTCAGTCGACCGGGTCGGTCGACCGCTAGCCTATAACGGTCGAATTTTTGAACTACCGGTCGACCGGCCCAGTCGACCGATGTGTCCGTTGAACAGTAACGGGCAGATTTTAAGTGAGCTGTTTATTTTTTGTCTTTTGTGTTTAAAAATTCGTTTAAGGATATATTTTGATCTAATTACCTCCTAAACATCAGTAATTATGTTTTATCCCTAAACCCTAGCCCTCTCCTATAAATAGGGGTGTTTGGGGAGAGATTTGTTACAACAATTTTTGCTAGAAAATTCAAAAGTTTAAGGCTTTCAAAAGAGACTGTTTCTTGGTTTTTGTGCTGAATTTCTCACTGATTTTCTGAAGGGTTTTCAAATACTCTCTGATTTAATTTCTTTCTTCACTTACAACAAGAGCTTCATTCCTACTCAATATTCTCTAGGACCTTTGTAAGGGAAGAGATATTTGAAAGAGAGAGTTTGTGGTCTTTTGACTACCAAGAAAATTACTTGTACTTGAGATTGTAGGAGTTGGGTACTCCATTGTATTTGAGATCTTTGTGATAGTGGAAGTGGTCGGAATCCTTCTGGGGAAGGCGGGGAGTAGAGCTGGGTACTCGAACCTCGATAACATATCCTTGTGTTTGCGATTGGTTTACTTTTCTTGTTCTTACACTCCTTACTCTACTTTGCTTGCACTTATAATTGCTCATCATATTCATTGTCATACTTAATTGCTTGCATTCATCTTGTGATTCTTGATTGGTGATTGTTGTAGCTTTAAATTTTAAATTGCCCTTTGATTAGCATCATCACCTATTCACCCCCACTCTAGGTGATTTTCATGCTGCCCCTTCTCTAACAAGGCCACAGTCAGGGCCTGTTGCCCTAGCCTGGCCAAACTCTGGCCACGGCAGCGCGGCCAGAGGCCAGAGAGGGGCGTTGGGAGGCCACGCCGGCCCTTAGTGGCTGGCGCAGGCCAGGGGTGGCCGCCGACCGCCCCAAGGAGAAGAAGGAAAGGGAAAATCTAAGAGGGGATGTTGGGTTTGGAGGTGGAGAAGAGTTGTGGTGGTGGTGGAGATGGTGATTTTGGTGGTGATTTGAGGTGGTGGTGGAGAAATTGAAGGAGATGGGAGGAGGATGAGGAGTTCGGTGTTGTGGGGGTGAATTGGAGTGGAGAAGATTGGTGGTGGTATTTAATTTGAAGATGAAAAAGAAGAGGGTGGAGATGGTAATTTTGTGGAGGAAGAAGATGGAGGTGGTGTTTGTTGATTTTGGAGATAGTAGAGGGAGAAGAAGATGGCCAGAGTTGGGGGGTCTTCGTCGACGTTGGTGGCCAGAGCCGCCGGTGGTGGGGCTCGTTGGGCGTCGGCCAACAATTGGAGGAGAAGAAGAAGAGAAAGGAGAAGAAAGATAGGAAAAAGAAAAGATGAAGAAGAAGATAAAGGAGAAGAAAGATAAGGAAAAAGAAAAGAGGGAAGATGGATGGATGGGAGAGGGGTGATGGGACTGGACCAATGTGGAGGGGTGTGGTCGGCGGTAAAGTGATGGGGGGGGGGAAAGAAAGATAGAAGAAAGAAAGAAAGAAAGGGAAAGATTCCAAAAATATAATATTATAAGGTCAGAAAATATCGACTGTTCCAGAAAAATCTCCAAAAATACCCAGAGGTAGAAAACATCGCCCTGAGAAATAATTTGAAATTGATTTTCAGAAATAAAATCTCATTTTCAAATTAAAAATTCTAGAGTCAACCATCGATAACGGTCCACACCGGTTCGGCCAGATTTGATAAATTCTGAAAAATCTCAAAAATGCATAAAAGAAGAAAATATGATTTTAAGAAGTAATATGAAAACAAAATTTAGAAATTTAATTCCGATTGTAAAACAAAAATCCTGGAATCGACCAGCGATACTGGCCGACACCAAATCCGGTGGAATTTGATAAATTCAGAAAAGTCTCGGAAAAAGTATTTAGATAGAAAATGTGATTTTTAGAAATAATATGAAAGCTATTTCTAGAAATTCAACTCTGGTTTTGTAAATTAAAAATCCAAGAATCGGTCAGCGGTATTGGTCGACACCGTTTTGAAGATTTTCAATTTAATTCAGAAAAATTTCAAAAAATCATAAAAAATCTAGAATATTGAAAACTATATTTGAAACTAGAATCGGTCAAATCTGAATACCAGAAAGATCAAATTGAGCGATACTCTAGGATCGGGCCCCCGGTTCAGACTAGGGCTGACTCCGATTCCGCGAATCCGGACCCAAGGTAAAATGATCATATAAATAATTCATAATACAAAACAAATACAGAAAGAAAATTAAAAAATACGATCAAAAAATCTAAATATGCAACTAAGTACGTGTTCCGGGAGCGGGGTGTTACATTCCATCCACCTTACAAAAATTGTGTCTCGCAATTTCGATAAGGGGTAAAATGAATACGAAGAGGACCGGGACGGAAATTATACCAATTAAAATATGAATCACTACAGGTAGGGCTCTCAAGTCGACTGAAGATGATCAAAATATAGATATCATCTATCCTTCCTATTGTATAAATCTTCGAACGATGTCGAATAATACTGACTGATAACACTGTGTAATAGAATCCTAGCTGTACTGCATACATAATATCACCCCGAGAATGAGCTAGAATACCGAAGATAAAAAAAAACCCTGATAATACTGAGCATAAATAAAGAAGACCGATAATTAAGAATTCTGAATAGCTGACGCGATCACTTTGAAAGATAAGATATAGCCAAGAATAGATACCCGTAGAGAATCATGACTACTGACTTCTGAAAGATAACCCGATTGCAAATCCAGTCTGAGAATACCCGAACTCCCAAACTTCATAGAGTTGGTCGCAAAGATAGAACACTCCCGTACTCTGCCGCTACGCCTCCAGTCTATTCATATCTTAAGTTGGTATAAGGCTACGAAAAATCAAACAGTGAAAAGATGGAAGGGATCAGGAAAGAATAGATAACTCTGTACTTGTAGTTGGACCGTATAACCAGGACTCATGCATTTCAGTTGCAAATTTTTTTACCATTAATTTGCCGTCTGGACGTACTGAGGATGTGAGAGCTTAGGCTCTGATACCATCTTGTAACGCCCCGATCCCGCGGGGTACAGAGACGTTACTGCGTCGTATATACGCAGGTCAGAAATACCCTCACGTATATACGCTACGCATCACTATTGGAAGAATCAGAGTACGGAAGCACGTGGTGCATTATACATTCCAACATATGAGTATAATTACAAAGTTATCACCAGATGTGACACAATAGTACAAGAATATTACATTAACGATAGGCGCAAATGCGAGAAACAAAAAGAGTACAAGTATGAATAGTACAAATGGCGCTCACGAGTTCACAGAAGAAAAACTCGAGAGACGCGCAGGGGACCTGGAAGAATAGGGCTTCAGGCGGTCTGTTGGAGAATCACGCTACCGCTGCACTTCTCAGGTCAGCAACTGGGAGGATCACACGCTCACGCTCTAGGACCTGGACATGAGAATCCAGGAGAGTCAGAACTCCCAGCAAGGGTGAATGCGAATGCCAAGTGGCGTGCATAGATAAGCACACGTATATCGATAAAACTGAATCATAAACATACATGAAAATAGTATGTGAGCACAGCATATTAAGCAGGTAAATATATACAAGCTATATCAAGTAGGGAATACTCATGGTATGATATGATAAGAGAAGGAGACTGGTGGAATAGAACACAAGTGGCAAAGCAGGATGTAAGCAGCTATATTATAATAACGATTATAAAACGAAAATCTGAAGTAAAACCTGGTGGAAGCAAACTCAGCAAGCATACAAGGATATATGGTTGGCATCTTTTATTATTATACTCGTCTTACCCAGATGTCTAGATATGTGAACTAGCGTCCAGCACACATATATCCACATCTGAGTAAAGCAAGGTTGTTATTGGAAATCAACGGGGGTATCAATGAACAATGTTTACAGGGGGTCCCGTACATGCCCGGGACCACGGTCCAGGGTGTTCCATTGCTGGGGTATGGAACCGGGCTAGGCCTACAGGAGGGTCTTATAGGATGCCCTTTTCAAGATGGTACCAGGAGGGAGGAGCCAGCGCTCCCCCGGTCGCCTGGAGGCCCTCAGATCAAACCGAAAGTTTTAGTTACACAAAATACATAATATCACTGTAAACACGAACATATATTGATAGCCGTAAGCTTCCCC